>JANSTV010046667.1:0-28819 GCA_027564135.1 Lestremia cinerea
CAGCAGCAAAGAATGCATACACTTGATGTTTATGTGAATTAATGTACAGGCTCAAAAATGAAATTCAACACTGAACAACGTTGATAGTTCGTTGAATGACAACAAATTGGTTGCACAAAATTTCTTTCGTTTCGTTTACTGTTTTCGGCAAGCGGACGATTGTTTCAATTCAAATTGAATTCTCAGCGCTTCGCTGGTGCACTCACGACAACCGACGCGAATGGAATATCGAAGAAAGATGCTGCTGGAGCTGCTTCTGTGGGTTCTCACTCACACACAAACACTTGCGAAAAAATAATTATTTTCACGAATTTCTCGACGTTGAGCCAACTCTTTGTTGTACACAGCCACAATGGCCAATGTACTGTTATTTGATTTTGTTTTTTTGTCTGTTCGTCGTCGACTACAAACAATGAACTGATTTTAAGCGAATTCGCTTTGCTTCTCCCTTTTTTTATTCTTTTTTCTTTCCTTCGCTGCACCGTTCGATTACGTGCACGAAATGAAATTCGAGCGCTTTTCAAGCGAACACCAAAACGAAAAACGAACGATCGAAAACGAAAACTGACCAAACGAAAGAAGCGAAACGAGAAATAAAACAACGAAAAAATCAAACTGGTTCGATTTTTCGTGTGTTTCTGCTGCTTCGATGACTTTCCAACGATTTTTCAGCCAAATCGCGATTTTAAGAGTTCTGTCTACGACAATTGATCGTCTAGTTGTTTATTTGATTGCTGATCGAAACTTTAGCGACGATACGACTTTACTCGAAGACGATTTTCAAGCAATTACTGTTGCGCGTCACCTCACCAAACCACACAGTCTGACGGTATGCTTCGTCGACGGGCTCTTTGTGTTGAGTCGCTCGTCGTTGTTGTACGCTTATGCGACTGTGTGTCACTGCTGTGCACTCGACACACTGTTGTGAGTGTGTGTGTGTGTGTGTGTATGTGTGTATCGATTAAATCTGCTCAAGTCGAAATGGTGAAATTCACAATTTTTCAGCACTTTTGGGTCGATTATTTGCGAGAATTTTCGTAAATTCAAATTCAATTCCGAATGCGATAAACGAAAAACGCAAACAAAAAAGAGAAAAACAGCTCGATTTTGAGCAAATTAACTTCGAACGAAATGATTTTGAATAACACAGCGACAATGAAAGAACGAAACCCAAGCCAAGCTGTTACACGATTCACTTGAAAATGGTGGATTGGTCGAGAGTCGCTGCGACGAATTGCGTTTGTGAAATGTGCGCAAGCGAGAGCAGCGTTGTGTGCAGTGTGGATCGTATGTAGCGACCAAAGAGAGACAGCCCATCGGCGAGATTTCCCCACGTGGCTGTGTGCGTGCACACATTCACAAGTCGAAATTTCGTGAAATGATGGCGTCTACCTCGTAAGGTTGCCAGTGTTTTGAAATTTTCGATTGTGTTTGTTCGGAACAGACGTTTGTCTCTTTCACACCTTCAGGCGATGCTGGTTTGGCAAACAGGATGCTTCGCAGGCAATGTTTATTCAATTTGATGAAATGGAAAATTCATTTTTTCGATTGAATCGAGTCATCGGGGCGCAGGGCTTCGTGCAAGGAATTTAGTAACAAAATCAAACTCACCATCGTTTGGTTGATCTTTTTGCGGGATCATCGTCGATCTTCGCTTTTCCATGATCGTCGGAATCTGAAAGGGAATCGATCGTGATCGTCAGCAATGAATGATCCTCGTCTTGTGCTGGAGTTACTCACATCTTTCACGTAAACGCTTTTCCGACGACCGTAGAACACTTTTGGGGGTATTTCTTCGGATTGAGGTTCTTCATCCTCGATGGACACCCCCAACACCACTGGAACTGTTGAATCGAATAAAAGTTAATGATTTTATTGATCTGAGCGATCCAATTTGAATACCAACCGATTGATTTCCTTCGCATTTCATAGATCGTTCGTCGCCATTTCCCATTCTTCGTGTGGAGTTGGAATCTGGTAGCGGTGGTGTTTAAGGAGCTTTGAGTGTTGTCCAAACTAGAGCTGATTTCGTGGAAAATAACCGTCTTTCGGGATATCACTTTCTTGGTACTTATACTAGCTTGTACTGCTGCCTTCGAACTGGGGTGGAGTTCATGACAAAAACCCGAACCAGCCTCAGAGTTATTCAAGATTGGGCTTTCTGAGGTTAATTGGGCATCTGAAGCAGAGGTTTCCTTTTGAACAACCCCGCTGCTCTGACTTCTCATCGACCTACGTCGTTGGCTCTTTCGCTGAACGACTTTTCTTCCACAGTTTCCAGAGTCGAACGTATTTTCCCTGTGATTGCTCTCGTTGAGACTAGATTCACATATCACAACAGTTTTTCGCAGGCTCCTCTTGGGCGGTTCCACAATGACAGATGCCGGCGATATCGCAGACATTTCATTAACCCGTGATTCCTTTGAAATTTCAGTCTTTTTCTCCAAGTCTGAGCCGGAAGGCATTTTATTAGGATCGATCTCCGATGCCTCCTCGGCCCATTTTACATCTTTGCTCACTTTTCGACGCGTAACTCTTTGCTTTAAAAAGCTTTGATCCAGAGAGCGTTGGGACTTGTCACTGTCACTTTCTTTGCTCTTCAAGGAACTTTGATCGGAACTAAATTCGAGCAGCGAGGAGACGTGCTTCGACAGATTCCGCTCTTGAACATTACGACGGAGAGACTTGCGCATTCGAAGCGATTTTCTCTTACGCTTTTCTTTAATGGGTCTAAATTCAACGGATAGCTTCGCTTGAGTGAGAGATTTTGAGCTGGCATTTGCATCCGAGCCATCGGTCTTGCTCGACGCGTTCTCGGTACTTAGTCCGATTGATCCCTGCCAGTATCCTCCTTCACTTCTGGAACCCAGAATCCTGGTCTTCCTTCCTCGGCTCACCTCTTCTTGCGCGTTCTTCACAATTTCCTCCAGCTCCGTCACAGAGAGCGAATCCGAATTCGAGGTCGTTGCTTCCGATTGAATGCTACTAGAAGCTTCAGCGGATTCACTCATATTCGAAGAGCTATTTGACTGATTTTGGAATCGCTTTCCACGTCGAGTTATTCGTCGAGTTATTCTGCCACTGAAAATGCTCGTTTCCGGTAAATTCGAAAAAGATGCTCTTAGTGAATAATCCAATGGACCCGCACCGTCGTTTGTCGGTTTTGCTTCGGTATCGTCATCATGTTCGATGTTTCTTCTGCGACTCTTGCGATGAGTGACTCGGCCCTTGGCCGAGTCGCTCAAACGCACATGAATCTCTGCCGGAGGAGTTTCATCACAAAGTGTTTGCGATCGACCAGCAGATTCACTAGACAGCCTATCCTTCTCTTTTGGCGAACTGGAATTTGGTTCAGGTAACTTCAAGAGCGGTTCCATCGGCTTGCCAGTGCTTCCACTTCGAGTTTTACGAACCGTGACCCGATTGATGAACTGATTCGATTCGCTTGCCTCTTCACCAATATCTTTAACAGAACACGAGACATTTTCTCTCGAAATATCGTGCGGAATAGAGGCAGCACTAGCCTTTCGTGATTTCGAGTTTTCGGCCTTATCTCGACTTTCTTCTTGTGGCATTATCGAAGAAACTTCGTCAGATTCGTTGGTCACACCAAAGCTCATGCTTTTCGAAACGTTCCAATCTTTCTGCCCGCTAAGGCCCGTCAACTCTGTTTCAACGGCAATGACGCCACTGGGTGGTGTCTTCGGCAGCCCCAACTCCAAAACTTGATCAGCAACCGGCGACAGCACAAGACTCGTGAAATGTTTGATTGAAACTGGTGTCGTTGCGACGGCACCTCTGTGCATCGGCGTCGACATTGTCCTCGGAATGAAATCGGCTCTGGCTGACCCGTTTGCAGTGTAAAGCGAATCCGTCGAGCAATTGCTCGATAACTCCTGAATTGGATGTCTCGATCTACTTGAACGGAGTGAAATCCGGCTCGTGCGGATTTTTCGCTTGCTTATCGCAACCTTTGGCGAAGTCCAATCCATCGGCGAGAAACTCATTGCAGAATATTTGGGTCGTTTTGTGTTGATGAGCCTTGGCCTTGGGGAGTCGAGTCGTGAATCATCCGCGTCCTTAACACAAATTGACTTAGCCATCGGAGTGACAGAGATCACCTTGGCTGGAGACATCTGAGCATCGATGCTCAAGTCTGAGCTGTTAGCCGCGAATAATGGCTCTAATGATGGCTCTTTCTTCGAACCATCCGAAGCACTCGCTGACATCGAGCCACCGGAGACCTCCGACGAAATATATTGGTTTGAATCAGAATTTTCCTTGTCATCCAGCGAAGGTCGTGCGTACGTCCGAATTGAACGGCTGTAAATTGGAAAGAAATGAGTATGGAACCGGAATCCAATTGAATCAACTCACTCTTTCCGTAAAATGAAAGAATCGCTCTCGTTAAGCGAAGTTCGGACATCCCTTGCAAATAAGTTCTGTTGCCGCATCAACCTGCAAAATCGAAATGCTGTTCAGACTGAACGCTCACCCGGTGAACAACTAATGCTTACTCTCTCTCCGGAGCGATGAATCGATCGAAGGAGTCGAGATATTGGCCATCTTCCAATGTGTAGTTCAAGTCATCGCTTTGCGCTCCACTGCTCGTCTCACTGGCGGCTCGTTCATTTTCTGTCGAGTTCTTCTTCTTCTTAGTTACTGCTGAACGCTTATTTTGAACTTTTCTCTGCATTTTTCGTCAATACTTCCATACAATTTGTTCCATTTGACCAACCAAAGACTCGAACTGCTGACTTTGCAGGCGAATCACTCTAAGATCGTTGGAATCTTTTTCAAAATGTCATTTATTGTTTAACAAGCACAAGCCAAACACTGCAAGTGACGGTTGTACCTCAACCTCAAACTGTTATAATTTTGACATTTTCAAACGTGATGGCATTGCAGACGACTGCCATACCGACACTGTCGGGCTGTAGTAGAATGGCAGGTTGTGCGGTCAGCATGCGATGTCAGTCTGATCAAAACATTGTTTGTTGCTCGGAATGTCGAGGCGGTGATATCTTTTGGCGAAGAATTGTTCAGTGAAAAGCCCAACGGGAAGATGCATTCGCTGAGTATGTTCATCAGAACAGTGCGTCGTGTTTCACTGCAGGTGAGTGGCAATTGATGTCTTGCAAACAACTTGGCAGATGGCGAAATCAAATTAACCTAAAATCGTTTGGCCGGCAGTCACAGCGGAACTTCTGCGCAAAACCGAAATACACGGCGGAATTGGTCGAAAAGGTGAACAATGATCTAGAGAATGAAACTTACAAGCCGAGGAATCACGTGGGAACGGTGAAACCTCGAACGGTGGAGCTGCCAAAGTCCATCATCGAAGCAATCAAGAGATCGTGCGAGGGTGAGGGGTGAGGGCGAGCTCGCTTCGAGAAGGAAACTAATCAAGCTCCGGATTTTCAGACTTTCCACTGCAGTCCTTGGTGGAAGACGGCCGAAAATTGACGCGCTACCTCAAAGCTCGACATCCGCCCACTGAAGAGGATGAATTGTTCCGTCGGAAGCGGCAGTATGAGAAAGACGTTCGCGCAGAGCTAAATGTAGTTAACCTCAAGGATTTCGAGGCGGAAAATGCCAAGAAAATGAGGAAGAAAATCAATGATCGAGTCAGAACATTGATGAAGCAGCGAGTGTACGCTTGGAGTGCAATGAACTACGACAAATACAAAGCTCTGACCTATTTGATTGGTCGATCGGCTCAAGAGTACGCGACAATTACACGCATTTTCATGGAAATCCAGCAACGTGACCCAGAATTCAAACCCAGAAGTTTTTTCGATTTCGGCGCTGGCGTCGGCACTGGCACATGGGCCGCTTCCAGTTTGTGGAAAGATTCGATCTTCGAATATTTTCTGGTGGATTCTTCACGCGAAATGAACGATTTGTCTGAGTTGATTCTGCGCGATGGCGATCCAAACAAACATTTAAAACTGAAGGACATTTACTATCGACAGTTCTTGCCGGCATCGGCCGAATCGAAATTCAGTTTGGTTCTGTCGGCGTATTCGCTCTTCGAATTGCCTTCAGCTAAAGAGCGATTAGAAGTTCTGATGACACTGTGGAACAAATGCGATGGCTATTTGGTGATTGTGGAGTCCGGCAACAAGCATGGATTCGAATTGGTGAACGAGGCGAGGAACTTCTTACTGCATTTGACCGGAGAGGATAATTCAGCGCATGTTTTTGCACCGGTGAGTGAGAGGCCGTTCGTGTAGGAGAGTTTCAGAAATTAAATAAGGGCTATTCTTCTCTTCGATAGTGTCCTCATCAAGAAAATTGTCCACGTGTGGTCCTGACAGACGGAACTCCTTGTAATTTCCCCGCTCGATATCGGCCTCTGCAATTTAGTGGATCGTCGGATCTCAGCTACGAACTGTACAGTTACGTCGTCTTCAAAAAAGGCCCTCGCAGTGAACAAAGCGAAGAATTGAGTTGGCCGCGTCTCGTTAAGCCCGTTCTGGCTCGTTCTCGACATGCCATTTGCCGGATGTGCACATCGTCTGGCAATTTGTCCGAAATCACTTTTTCGAAAGGCAAACATTCAAGGTAAAATTTGCGGCTTTGCTCCATCAGAAATCGATTTCAATTCAATCGAATTCCAGGTTCACTTACCGCTGCGCTTATAGAAGTCTGTGGGGCGATCGACTGCCTGTCAACATTCGGGAACTGGAAGCGTCCGAAATCCAACCGACGTATAAACAGCGGAGAGCAAGACGGTCGGAAAGCGAAGAGGCAATCGATGAAGATAATGACTCCGATTCCGACGCAGACTTATCGCATCCGCCACTATCAACGGAGCCCAAATCAGAGAATAAATTAGAATAAAAGGCATTTTATTTCGAAAACAGGTGCAAATAAAAGAACAAAAAAATTTAAATTGTAGAATATTATCGAAAGATGCGAGAGAAGGAGCCTACATTGCGAATTTCGATGTCATAGTTCTGCGATGCGAGCTCCTTCTTCAAGGCGACAAAGTCCGACCCATATGCTGTCAATTGCTTCAATTTCGGAAATTTTTCAATGATTTCGAGAGCGATTTCATCGCTGCACCGCAAGTTCCTTGAGAAAAATAACCTTTTCAAATTGGTCGATTTGATGAAATCCAAAATCTGTCTATCGACTCGTACCCAAAGGCTTCGTTCATCGTCTAGTCTCAGCTCCTCCAAACCCTGAGCGAATTCCGTGCAGAACGACAGCAGTTTTTTAAAGTTCAGGTTCCATCCCGACAGCGACAGAATTTCTAATTTTGCGAATTGCCGCAGATTTGTGGGTGGCAGCGGATCACTTGCTCGGTTTACCAATTGATTGCAACCGAATACCCTCAAATTAGGGCAATGCTTAGCGATGAGTATGACCTGATTGAAGGGGATCTCATCCGCGCGGTTCATTTGAGTCAACGTGAGAGAGGTCAAATTGAGGCCAAATTGATTAAGAAACGCGTCAAATTGGTCTCCCAGTTTGATGTCGTGCAGTTCGATTTCTGATGGACTGATATCTGCCTGGCACAATGTCTCCGTCACGGACGCCTTTGAGTCATCAACGGGTCCAATTAGAATCAGTCGATTGATCAGCTTACACAGCCGAAAAATATCCTCTAAACTCTTCGAGGAAGGATTCCAATGTTCCACTATGCGGAGATTCAACGAGTCGACGTCCTCGAATCCAGTCGAAAGAGCTTCTCCGATGTCCACGGGTGGAAAAGCTTCCAGCGTAGGAACACTTTTCAGAAGATGCCGTAAGCCCGAAAAGGTGACGTATGTGGGAAATCTCGGTGCACCTGGTATCATGCATGGTCTGGGATAATTCAATTTGAGCACTTTGAGTTTGCGACAACATGCCAAATGGCGCAGTCCACTGTCCGTTACAATCCGATCGCTGTCACTCGTTTCGAAACGCCCCGACATTGGCGACGAAGCATCCAGATATTCCAAATTCGGGCAATAGTCCGGAATTAACGCCAACAGTTGATCGTTGCAACTCAGGTACACATTCAATTTGATCAAATTTTCGAAGCGTCCTCGGAACAGGTCGGTCCAATAGGACTGAGGCAACGGCAGTGCAATCGCATGCAATTCCTTGATGCGTTTGAATCGAATCGCTTCCAGGAAATACCATTGTTCCGTTTTTTTTGGGCCATTTTCCGCTTGGTATTCAACGTGGTGGAGAAGGAGATCATGCAAGCAGCTGCGAAAAATTAAATTTTTCAAAGTGCGATTCCCTGCGAACATGATACATACCTTTCCGGCAGTTTGCTGGTCAACCATCGATTCACCACTTGAAGTTTCTTCTTTTTCTCCTTTTGTGTCAAGAGCTGCCCACAGAAGGTCATCAGCCCCCGGTACGTCTCTTCCAAGCACAATCCATACAATTCTGGTACTTGCTTTCTCATTGGCATTGCACAATTTTGTCATTTTTGCAGTCAGGTGTCAGCTGCTCAACATCGATTTTGTCAACAAACAATAAGCTGTGCCCCGTCGATTTGACTTTTTGCATTTGTTTCGTCCCAAAATGGGCTGTCACAATCGACATCGACTGTGTGAACCGGCCGTCACACCCATTCGTCCAATGACAAAACTCCAAATAATCGTCACAGGTTTCTTCAGTCGTCAATGCAAAGATACATTTCTGCCTGGTTTTTTTCGCTGTGTGAACTTTTGTGTTATTCGATTTTTCTGTTTCGTGAATTTGTCATTCGATTCGATTGCGGACTTGCAATACGAAATTCATCCTTTCGATAAAAAATTGCATCATCTCGCGAGCGATTACGTCGTGTTTTTCGAGTTTTTAAGCGAAAACGGTTTCGGGTGGATTTTCTCAGGGCTTTTGACATCCCAAAATCGAGCACATAAGATCATCATAGACGAAGGCGACATCGACGACGACGACGACGACGACGACAGCTTGCATCAATCGAAAAAAAACATTCTCTTCTCAAAAAAAAAACAAAAATTTTATTTTTTTTGCGCAATTCGGTTAATTTGCTTTGAGTGACATCGTCAATTGCAATTTCGCCTCTAAAATTTTCTAGTGTCGATTCGGTGCAGTGAATCGAAATAACAATGGAAGCCATTCCCGTGACATTAATCGTGAAAGCGCCGAACCAACAGTTCGAAGATCAAACGATTCAGTGCGAATTGTCGTGGACCATCAAGCGGCTCAAAGGCTACTTGTCGGAAGTGTATCCCTGCAAACCCGTAAGTTATTCCAGTTAGCTAAACATTCGACGCCAAAATACGCGCAAGGTCATCGGTGTTGCTGTTGTTTGAATTGCATTTATTTTTGTTGCTTTGGCTTTTATGACCGTGCCTGTCTGTGCGCCGCCAATTGGATGAATAATTGAATTTGCTGGGCTCGGACCATCTGATTGCATTCCAATCGTTTGCAGCCACGTAATTCACATTCGCTGACGTTCCTCCGTTGCACGTCGCTTTTTTCCAATTGGATAATGGCCCTTGCGCCCCAGCAACACTATCACTGACACATCGACGATGTATCTTCGGCTGATACAACGTTCATTTGGCGTTTGTGTGTGAGGGACACGTAAATGATACAAAACGTGAATTTCTCGTTAGAATTTGCCGATTTGACGAATTCATTTCGGTTTCAACTGGATGTTCAAGATACCTCACAGCATTTAGGCGGATTGTCGGTGCTCGTAATTACCATCAATGTAATTGAGAATGACATTTTTATTTTATTTTCAATTGGGCATATTCGAGTTAATTTCTTACCAATCTGAAACCTTCTAAAGAAAATACGACTCAATGCAAAACCAAGCAGACGGAACGGAAAGGCGATAAGATAAGCGTTTGCGTTCATTTCTCTCGATGTTTGTTTGGTATCGTGCGATTGGGGTGCCATTGGTTTGCGATCGCATATTGATAATTCATTGTATTTAGCGCACATTTAGGCTGAGCCAGCTAATTATTAGCATCAAGCCTGACAAAGCTTTTCTTTTTCTTTTCACAGAGCTCTGAAGAACAGAAGCTTATCTATTCGGGTCAACTATTGAACGACGGAGTGGTTTTGAAAGATGTCTTGCGGCAGTATGAGGGGCAGGAGACGCACACCGTGCACTTAGTTTACACACCAAAGAGCTTCAAACGGGGCATGAAATACAAGGCGAGTGACGATGCGAACAAAAGCTCGGCTTCATCCACGTCGACGGCTTCGACTTCATCTCAGTCGAGCAGTGGACAATCGACGAGTGCTGCTGACGGATTGAGGTAGTTGTTCATTTCATTTGAATTGATGGAAAAGAGTTAAATTGATTTTTTGCTGCAGGCGCCGAACTACGACCGGACCAACAAGCTCGAGTACACCGCAGCCAGCTCAAAGCATTTCAGCGACAGCCATGCCGCAGGCTCCCCAGTATGCTATACCGCCATACTTGCCATACATGACAGCTTTCCCGCAACAACCCCCGGCCCCAAATGTGTCGCAACAAGACCCAAACTCAACCCAAGAAAGTATTATCGCCCAGCAAATGGCCATTCAACAAACGATGCATCAGATGTACTTGCAATACTGGAACTTCTACAATGCATCGATGGGAGCCACTGCTGACTACCAGCCTATGGCGTTCTTACCTCCTACGGCCAATGTAGATCAAGCGACCAACCAAAATCCTCAACCAGCTGCTCCAGCTCAAGTCCAAGCGCAGCCCCAGCCACCACCTCAACCTCAGGTCCAACCCCAACAAAACGATGACGAAAACGAAAATCGCGATTGGTTGGAGATTTTCTATACATTAAGCCGACTCATCGTTCTGTTGTCGTTGGTTTATTTCTACTCATCGCCGATTCGGTGCTCAATTGTGATATTCGTGATGATCTTGTACTATTTGTGAGTATTGCTCTTGCTTGGTCCAACAAAGCGATGGTTCTAAACTGTGAACGCTTCTCTTCACCAGCTATCACACGCAAAGACTGCGACGCCTTCAGGAGGAGGCTAATCAGTTGCAACAGCAACCAGCTGAGCCAGCGCCAGCTGAAAATGTAGCTGTTGCCGCAGAAGAGAATATCAATGAAAATGCTCAGCCAAATGATGAGGAGGTCGACGATGCTGCGGTCCCATTGATTGAAAGTCCAAATCAACCATCAGCCGGTGGCACCCCGGCCAATGCTGATGACGACAATAACCGCTTGCCAATGATAGCTCTGCTAAGGACATTCGTGCTGTCATTCTTCACATCGTTGATTCCGGAAACACCGGCCGTATGAAGCGTTTGACGTGCACCTTGTTACAGACGTTACCTTTCCGGTATTGGAGTCGATACGACCATCCGCCATTTGTTAATTGTCGTGCAATTCTAAATCTAGAATCTTCTCTTCAATGTAATTTTTACTTGGAAACAGCTGGAGGCTTCTAAGCCGACACCCTGTCGAACCCCCTCAGATTTTGTCGTCTCACCAACACCCTTTCAATACGAATTTTCCCCCCGCCACGCACGATTTAATTTGGATTTAATTTCGCCTATACTCGGCTAAACTGGGCCAGTTTTCATCTTTGAATGCAATTCATCAATTGCAAAATCTGGCCCAGCGACGCCATTCGCTTACCAAATGGTATCCAGTTTTGTTTGCCGCTCGTTTTGCGAGTTGAACCGGTGGACGGATTTCGAGGGAGTTCAGACTATTATGTTTTTAGAAATAATCCACTGATTTTCTTGTAAATAAATGATATGAAATAAAATAAATTATTTAATTGAGACCCCCAAAAAGCGACCTCGTCATTTTATCTTTGAGGGTGCCCTCATTTGCGGTAATTTGGGACGTTGAACTTCTAATGTTTGCGACTCGCTCACGTTGAATTTCATCAACCAGCAAACCGATGAAGTTTATCGTAGTACTAGATCAAAACAAACAGCTCGAGCTCTGTTGTTGCTTTCTGAACTGTTGTTGTTGCTGTTGTTGTTGAAGATTTTGACATTTGTGGTCAATTGGTATATTGAAACGATTTCGGTTCATAAAAACAGATTTTGGTTCGAACCGTAGCGCAGTTTCGAGCTCAAAATGCAACAGCCATTTCTGAGCGTTCGTGACTTTGCTCGGAATAATTTTCAGGACGAAAGTAAATCGACGGTTGTCGAGCGCGAGTCAAATGAAGACGGTGAAAGTCGGGCAGAGCTCGTGGAAGCCAATGTTTTGGGAAATAGGTCTCAACCATTGGAGGAATCAATCACAACCAGCAAGCCGAAGGTCAAGGAACGAAACTTCAAGTGCGACGAATGCGGTAACGGTTATCAGGAAAAGCAACTTCTTGACATCCATTTCAAAACGCATCTGCAAACTAAAAAAAGAAAACACAAATGCGAAAAGTGTGGCAAGTTTTTCAGGTTCAAGCATCATATTCAGCGGCACCAATGTACCACCTCGGCGGGCCAAAATGTGCAACAGAAACACTCGTTCGACTGCGACCAGTGTGATCGCAAGTTCAAATATTCGACGGGGCTAGCGTGGCACGTCACCAACCAGCACAAAGGCGATCGGCCTGTGTCTGCAATTTCTAGTAGGAGTAGGCGAAGGAGTAGGAGTAGGAGTAACAGTAGGAGTAGTAGTAGTAACACGGAGTAGCCCGGAGCAGATGCGCCTTCACATTAACGACGAGAAATCTGGGATTTTGCAAACAGAAATTGATTGTCAAGAGTACTCAGGCCAATCACAAGCAGATCCACGTAAGTTCCTTCCGCGTTCATTTTCGCGAGCATCGCATGAAATGACCATTCCCCCATTCCATTTCAGTCCAGTGAAGCTGATTAAAAACGTCATGCTTGCGGCGTTGGATTCACCGAAAACTCCGCAACGTAAACAATTCAACGGCCGCTAGTTGATCTGTTGTTGCCCTGGGCAAGGCCATCCAAAGGCTATCACGCAAACATGTGCCTGTAGTCGGCGCTCTCTTATCACTCGTTCGTGTGATGGATTTTGAAAATTTTTCATCCAAAATTTCGATTTTTTTCGAAAATCTTGTTATCTCTGTGCAAATTTTCTGAAAATAAAAAAGATTTTCTGTTTATCCTACTTCCGCCGGCTCTTTCACTGACCTCAGTTCATCGATGAATTGCATCCGGGTGGAGCAACTGCGATGGTACCGAGCCCGAAATAGCATCGATCATTTGCTTTGCTTGATAAATGTTTCGATGATCCACCGAGATAACGTCAAGCATTTGATGGTTCTCGTTTCGATGATAAAAAGAAACATAGATCTTGATGTGTGTGAATCTCTGAGAATGCCGATGCCGATGACAATGACGATTCCTGTGTTTGTCATTCGAAGCGAATCGCTCTTGCCGATAATTATGTTTGTTGAAAATTATCGCAATTTCAAATTGTTGTTTTTTGTTTTTCGGAATTTTTTGTTGGTTTATCGTCGTGTTTGATTGGGGATTTCACTTTCGACGAGCTCTAGATTTGTTGGCGATCGCTTCAGTTAGTAATCGACCGTTGATGAAGATGCTACCTTTTTTGAAGTATGTGAATCGTGCGACTGCAATGGGTGTCCGAACCAAGCACGTAAGTTTAACTGGGTCAGTTTGCTGCGCGTGCAACGGCATTGATTGATTCTCATCCTTCGGATGCACAGACAAAAGTGATCGCCATTCGTCGCGAGGATCAATCCGTTTGGGAACGTCGTGCGCCCTTCAGTCCAGCTCACGTTCGGAAATTGGTGCATGGTGGCGTCCGAGTCCTGGTCCAGCCGTCCAATCGTCGAGCTTATCCAATGCAGGTAATGTAATTTTCATTCTAAATTGCAAGGTTGCGAGTTTGACGTTGCTGCTCTGGATTTCCGAGCGTCTCCTCATTTTCTAAAAATACATGAGATAAGAGAATTCACCGATCCCGCTTCAGTCGAATGAGTGCGCCAGGTCACTTGACTCACATTCTGCTTATCGCTTGTTTTCATAACAATTATAATCGCCAATCGAACTGGAGCCAGTTCGAGATCGATGCGAATGATGTGAAGTATGCATCCGCTTGTGTCAACAAAAACAAAAAAAACACTAGTTTTTCATTTCGTCCGAAGATAAAACGGCACCGTGCATAGTGGAGATCCCAAGATAAGCGAGTAGCGAAGACTCTGAAAATTTACGTTGACGCTGCCTTGTTTTTGGTAAACAACCTACGCCATTTATTTATTTTGCGATTCGCACTCCAATTGTAGGCTTATTTGAATGCTGGTGCGCAGATTCAAGAAGACATAAGCGAAGCCTCGGTTATTTTTGGCGTGAAGCAGGTGCCCGTTGACTCTTTGATTCCCGGCAAGACGTACTGCTTCTTTTCGCACACAATTAAAGCCCAGGAGCAGAATATGCCCCTTTTGGATGCAATTCTCGAGAAGAACATCCGTTTGATTGACTATGAGCGAATCATTGATGAGTCTGGGTCGCGAATGGTGGCTTTTGGTAAATATGCGGGCGTTGCGGGAATGATCAACATTTTGCATGGATTGGGCTTGCGGTTGCTGGCGTTGGGACATCATACACCATTCATGGTGAGTTTCTTCGAGCAAACATTCATCGATTTATTCACAAAACATTTTCGGATTGTTGACGAAAAAATGACCTATTCATGTTTGTCATAGCACATCGGTCCCCCACATAATTATCGGAACTCCTCGATGGCACGCCAAGCCGTCCGGGACTGCGGCTATGAAATCGCCCTCGGGATGATGCCGAGATCCATCGGTCCTTTGACCTTCATCTTCACAGGATCCGGCAACGTATCGCAGGGTGCCCAGGAAGTGTTTCAAGACCTTCCCATTGAGTACGTCACCCCCGACACCTTGCGCAAGGTTTCTGAACATGGCAGTAAGTTGCTTAGTGAGTCTACCGATTGCAAACTTTTCACCCTTCTGCCCGTTTTTCAGACCAAAACAAAGTCTATGGCTGCGAAGTGAGTCGTTCAGATCATTTAGAGCGTCGCGAAGGTGGCGGTTATGATGCTCAGGAATACGAAATGTATCCGGAAAAATACATTTCAACGTTCTCCACGAAAATCGCACCCTTCGCTTCGGTAATCGTGAATGGCATCTACTGGGCCGTTGGCAGCCCAAAACTGCTCACAATTCCAGATGCGAAGACCCTACTGCGGCCATCCAATACTCCTTGGTTGCCATCCAGCAAAGGTGCCCCATCACTGCCACATCGCATGCTCGCCATTTGCGATATTTCAGCCGATCCAGGAGGTTCGATCGAGTTCATGAACGAATGCACGAATATCGACACGCCGTTCTGTCTGTACGATGCCGATCGCAACAAAGACACGAAGAGCTTCAAAGGTCCCGGCGTTTTGGTGTGCTCCATCGACAACATGCCAACGCAATTGCCTCGCGAGTCAACTGATCTCTTTGGCGAGCTTCTTATGCCTCACGCTCACGACATTCTGAAGAGCGATGCCTCCAAATCTTTGGACAGCCACAACTTCAGCTACCCGATTCATTCCAGCGTGGTCGCTAGCAATGGAAAGTTGACCGCGAACTTTGAATACATTGCTGAAATGCGAGATGGCCAGAATCGATCGAGGCAAAAGGTTGAAGGTTCACCGGACAAGAAGAAGACCGTTCTGATTCTTGGGGCTGGAATGGTTTCGGCACCGGTAGTGGAGTATCTACATCGTGATGAGAGCATTAAGATAACCATCTGCTCGCAGTTGAAAGAAGAATCTGATCGACTGGCGCACAAATACCCAGGCATCGACAGTTTGTATTTAAACGTCACCGAGAATCCAGACCATTTGACTGAACTGTGCAAGGAGAGCGATGTCGTTATTTCTCTGTTGCCGTACGCATTGCATGGTCTGGTGGCCCAGCATTGCATCGACGCAAAGACCCACTTGGTCACAGCCAGTTACGTGACAGACCATGTTCGATCATTGCACGACGACGCTGTCCGAGCCGGCGTTACACTTTTGAATGAAGTCGGCTTGGATCCGGGCATCGACCATCTGCTGGCGCTGGAAGCAATCAAAGATGTACATGAGAAAGGGGGCATCATTGAATCTTTGATCAGCTATTGTGGTGGTCTGCCGGCTCCGGAATGCTCTAACAATTCGCTGCGTTACAAATTCTCCTGGTCACCACGCGGTGCCCTCGTGAATACCCTGTCGCCGGCAAAGTACCTCAGCAAAGGCCAGGTTGTGGAAATTGTGGGAGGAGGCGACTTGATGTCAGCCCCCAAGGCGTTGGAATTCTTGCCTGGTTTCGCTCTCGAGGGCTTCCCGAACCGCGACTCAACGCAATATGGCGAACTGTACGGGCTTGGTCCCAATGTACACACGCTACTGCGAGGAACCATTCGCTACAAGGGCTTCTCCGAATGCATTCAGGCACTGCAATTGCTGGGTCTAATTGATCCTGAGCCTCATCCAATGCTGCATCCAAGTGGACCGGATGTCACCTGGGTTAGTCTTGATCATTCCGTGCGTTATACACCCCTCAAATACTAACCTCATTTCATTTGCAGAGGCAACTCATCGTCAATATGCTTGGCTCGCTGGATTCAACTATGTTTTACGAAAATTTGAAGCAACGTCTTTCCGAACGCATCGGCGTCGGTCCGGAATCTCTGGAGAGCTTAGGTCTGCTGGAGGACACCCCAATTGTCAAATTGAACACTCCTTTGGACACGCTGTCAAACTACCTCTCGAAACGATTGGCTTTCGGTAAGTTTGAATCCCCAACTTCCGCTAGGGACCTCTCACTTGAAAAATCAATATTTCAGACGAGGACGAACGTGACCTTGTGATCCTGCGACATGAAATGATTGTTCGATGGAGCGATAACACACGCGAAGAGGTGGGAATCAATTTCGTGGCGTACGGTCAGCCAAGCGCCAAAGGAGGACATTCGGCAATGGCGCTGACAGTTGGTTTTCCAGCCGCCATCGCCGCCAAAATGGTCCTCGACGGTGAAATCCAGCAGAGAGGCGTTCTCCTTCCATTCGCCCCAGACATCTACCTGCCGATGCTGTCCCGACTACGAGCCGAGGGCCTCACCTCAACCGAAACAACCAATAAATTGTCCAATTAATCAATAATTATCTGCGTTTTGCAATTTTCACAATAAAAATTAGATTTATCATGAATTTCTCTCAAAAGGACTTGACCGCATCCGCTGTATCTCATTTCAAATTTGAACTCGTGTTGTGTAACAGAGATGTCAACCGCGAGATGTGTTGACCGATGCGAGAAGCTGTCAATCATTGAACGAAGTGGTGAATAGCTGTTATCTCGATTTGTTTGTATCTCCAAGTATCGCACGGTTGATGTTGTTGTTGCAGCAGCAGCTGTTTCGTGGCGAAAAGAAATGACCTGTCACAACCGTTCTGAATGACCGAATTCATCCAAGAAGAAAATCGAGAAAAATAATGAAAAGAGAGTAAACTTCTCCTCTCGACGTCTGCCAGAGCAGGCGTCGACTATCGAACCACTCGTCAGGACTGGAGAGAAAAGAGCGCAATCGACCGGCATCGTTCGTTCTTCGGTAAGAATCAGCCGACCGATGCTCTCGCCGAAACAAAACGTTTATTGTCGATTACGTGAATTCGTTATCCGAGTGCGTAGTTCAGTTGAATCATCACTGGCAAATCATCGTCGAGTTGAATAGACATCAATTCCATTATGGAAACTCATGAAATGTCAAAAATCTGAATCGGAGGCGATAACGAATAGCTTCGTCTTCGTCGTTGTCTTCGTCGTTGTCTTCGTCACCGTCGCACATACGATGGGCGCATATACAAATGGAAAATTGAAAAATCGTTCGAGGTTTTTTCGTCTGCGGGAACAAAATCCGTTTTCATTGAAATGTAATTTGCCACGAAGCACTGGTCGACATTGAATAATTGATGGAACCTCGGTACGCTGATGACCCACAGTGAAGTGAACAGACCAGCTGTTTGGACAACTGTACAAATCGTATAGAAAATTCTAAAATTTTGAAAAATTAATTTTCATTCACTTTTGGGCATTGCGACTGAACGGTTTCGCTGTGTTTGTGTGCGTTTTTGTGAGTTGGTCGCGTCAACAAACCTCTCGATGAGCTATAAAAATCAACTGCAAAAGTATTTGTAATAAACCGAAAATCAATCGTTATTGTCACTCGTCGGCAGTGTGCCCCCGCGATTCAATCCGAGAATTGCCGCGGCAGCAAATGCCCGAATCAGAATTGACCGCACAAACGATTTCTGATAATCGCGCAATCCACATTTCCATACCGGAATAATCGTCGCAGCACAACAGTCGACTGTAGGAATTCATCCACGACGGTTGCTTCGCAATTTATCGCTGTCGTGTTTGTGTTGTTGGTCGAATGATGATCTCCGTTCGGTGGTTGTGATGATATCGGGCGCGTTGAAGAGAAATGGACAAACAGTGGACAAACAGTAGACAGATTTGAAACAGAAGCAAACATCAGCAAGCAAAATAAACTGAGCAGTTCTGTGTGTGTGCCAGTGATCTCCATTCGATTTGACTAACCAAGTGGAAATTCATGCGTTTGTTTGAACAAGTGAACAAGTGAATAGGAATTTCGTGGAGTAAAAATGTTCAAGAAACGCTATTTGAAAGACGACCAGCTCCATGGCTTTGACAGATACAAGGTAGTTATGTGCGCTCCACTTCCCGGCCACCCTTCAAGCCCATTCTGTGTGCTAGTGCCCCAAATGTTGCTGATTCAACGTAGCGTTGCGATTCAATGGCGATAACGCGGCGTGCACTTATTCCCATTTTTTAAATTGTAATGCGGTCATCGTTGTGTACAATTGGCGTAAGCCTTCAACTCGACCGATATCCGATGCCGACATGTGAAATGTCATTAACAAATCGACAACGAATGTTTGACGCTCACATTCGTCGAACACACACATTCTCGCTCAAACGGCATGCCAACAACACAATGGCCGAGTGGTATCATCTCCGGTCCTTTATCAAATTCAATGAAATATTTCGAATCGTTTTCCACAACGACGAAGCGCAACGTAATCGAAAGGTTGAAGTTCAATTCGATGTACGATTCCGAAACGCTTGGCTCATTCACTCGAAACTCGAATCGATTTTCGCCTGGCGGACATTTCCCATTTGTCCGTTGCGGTACTAAGCCCGAATGCTTTCGCGGGCAATTATTTTTCGATTTGGCTGTTATCACTGACGAATCTCATCGGTTCCGAGTCCAACCAAGCGAACTGATTCGATTGGAATGTGGATCTTTCGTTCAGTTGATTATTGATAGCGCGCACGGCATGGGATTCAATTTAATTGTTTTCATCAGCATTTTCGAATCGAAGCCAGCAATTTGATTTGAAATTATCTCTGAAATTTCACAGTGCCGCTACGTCAGCTGTCTGCTCATCCGGCTCCACCCCGCAACCAGCAGTCCATTTCTCACATTTCAAATAGAGTGTTTGGAGGCGAACCGTTTGACAGTGGAAAAGAGCATTCGGACTCGTTTCTATCGGCCTCAATGTCGTGACGTGTTCAAACAATTAAAGCAATTAACGGAACAAAAGCGGTTATGCTCAATTGTGGTCATTTGTCGAAATGAGAGGCAATTCGCCAGCCCCGCACGGACGTATCGATCAGGCTTGGTGCGTAATCACTTGCCTTGGAGTAGAATCGCTGACTGGAAATGGTTTTCCTTAATGTCAATGCCATTGGCGAGCGGATGGAGACTCAACAAGACCACTCTAACCGCTAACGAATCCAGCTGGAACTCAACCAATCGGTAGATTGTTTATTCGATTGAATTCTGGTGCGATTCACAGAAGACGTTTCAAATAAACAATGAACGGTTCCGGGCATGCATTTATCGATTCGCGAAAATCGATAGTTTTCCAAAACGACGAATGACGCCTCTGAGAAATTGGCATTCCGTAGCGGTCGTACGATCATCGCCCGGTGACCTTCTGAACTCGCTTATCAAAACCGCAAACGTATTCCGCGTTCATTCACAAGTAAACAAAACGACTTCTATTGTTGGGATGCCAAATCAAATCGAATTTCAATCCGATTTATCAGAGACCATGGCTCGATTCGAGAATATGGGCCGTTGATGTCGTCAATGTGATGCGTCCTCAATTTTTATTTTTATCAAAATTTTTGCGACTAAATTGAAACCTCGCAAAATGATTGCAATTATAAAACGTGCATTATCTTGTGATTGTGGTGTTGACATTGTCGATGTGCGAGGGGAACCAAATGAACCAAATGCAGCTGAGTCATATTTGCTTCTCTTTTGTTCTCCCTCTCGTTTCAGTACAACTGCCTGGACACAAGCTATCTCAGTCGATATGTCATGCACCCGTTTTGGAATTATCTCGTTCAGGTACGTCATGCGTCAGACTGAAGTCGAATCAAAGTCTAATCACATCGAAATCCTTCAGTTCTTTCCCGAGTGGATGGCACCGAATTTGATAACGTTCCTGGGCTTCTTGATGACTGTCGTCAACTTTCTTTTGATTGGCTATTTCGACTATGACTTTTCGGCGGCGAATCACAAAGGAGAGAACATCATACCGAATTGGGTGTGGATCGTCGCTTCGATCAATATTTTCTTGGCCTACACTCTGGGTGGGCTCGACGCAAATGATGTTCCCGTTGGTGCACGATAACGAAGCGAATCTTCATTTCAGATGGCATCGATGGCAAACAGGCGCGACGGACCGGAACCAGTGGACCGCTTGGCGAATTATTCGATCACGGCCTTGACTCCTATTCGGCTGCCCTCATCCCAATTTACATGTTTAGCATCTTCGGTACCGGCACCTTGACGCCATTGCGCATGCATTTCATCACTTGGAATGTTTTCTTGAATTTTTTTTTGACACATTTCGAGAAATACAATACTGGCGTCATGTTTCTGCCGTGGGCATATGATGTCACGATGTGGGTACGAAATCGAAACCATTTTTCTGTCGGAAAATTTTGATTCAAATGCGCTTTCTTGATTGCATGACCAGGGTGTCACCATTACACTGCTTGTGACTGGCATTTTTGGAACGAAACTCTGGGATTTCACGTTGCCCGGAGGCATCTCGCCAGCCGTTGGATTCGAGCTGACTTTGTACACCAGTGGTGTTTTGAGCAGTCATCCGTTCATCATTCATCGAGTTTATCTGTAAATATGCGAGTTTCCGCGAAAGAGCGAAGCTTGATTCGATGACATTCCTTGCAGGTCCTACAAAAAGGGGACCGGTAAGATGCGACCCCTCGGCGAAGCCATACGCCCATTGGTGCCATTCATTGCAATGTTCGTCATCACTACTGCTTGGGTGGTTTTCTCTCCAAATGACATTTGCGTGCTGGAGCCTCGGATGCTGTTCGTCTTGTTCGGAACAGTATTTTCGAATATTTGTGTAAGTTCGCCTTGGTGACGGTTCGTGAACTCTTATCGACCCCTGAATTATCCACAGTGTCGCTTGATTGTGGCTCAAATGTCGGACACCCGCTGTGACGGCTGGAACAATATGATTTGGTTGATTCTGGGAGCGACAGTGCTTTCGGTGGTGCCATGGAATTTATTGGGACTGCCTCGCTTGGATGCTTTCACAGAAAGATGGTTGGTGAATTTTTTGACGGCAATCGTCACGATCGGCCATCTCGACTATGGCCACGGAGTGGTAAGTGTCACTTGAATTCGCTCAGAAGACGTTACCTACCTGATACTTCTTTTCTTTCAGGTCCGCGACATGTGCGATCATTTCAAGATCAGATGCTTCAAAGTAAGAATTCCGAAGGCTGATTGACCAGCGGAAAATCATTCATCGCTAACCAATATAGCCAATAAGAACGCCTACCTTATCGCATGGGGCACTGAATCTAACACTCAACTCAGAACGCATGCCTGCAACTGAATCTCAATTTGTGAATGAAACAACCGTCCGGACTGCATGCCCATAATGAAACTAACAGCCGACAGCATTGGCATGAACTAATACAAAATAGCGAATCGCCCTCACCCTCCCCCCGCGCCTAATCGCTATTTCATTGCCTCTTTTAGATTACAAAGCAATCACCGCAAGTTCTGAACATTTAACTGTTCGAACTGGACAACGCTAGCGCTAAGCAACCAGCACAAATCCACAGACCCACACAAAAAAACACATCCCGTAAATCCACAGCAATCGCACGCTGAGCCGAATTTTCTTTGCCACCTCGAAAGAGCGACATTTGCTTTGATTTTTTTTTGCTTTTCCAAAAATTATATTTAAGCGATTTAGAACGAGTGAATAAACAAATTTGTACTTAAAACGACAAAGATTTCATTCCGATGGGCTCGGTTCAACGCCAGCCCAGAAGGAGCGACCGATGCATTGGAAGCCGAGCTTGCGGAAGGTCGCTTGCGATGCTTCGTTTTCGTGGATCACAGATGCGATTGTGTGTTCGCCAGACTCAGCCAATTGTTTCGCCATGGCTCTGACAATTAGTGCCCCAAGACCTTTACGCTGATGGTTTTCGTCAACTTGCAAACCGGCCAACGTGCCTGTCTGTTTTCTGAAATTTAATTGAGTCATTCGGGTGAAAAGACGATATACCCATTGACGTCTTACTGGTAGCACCAAGCGACTAGCTCCCCATCCGCCGTCAATGCACCCAGGTTGGTATTGAAGGCCCGCAATTTTTTGAATAATTTCAACGATTTATCGCTTTTGTACTCGTAAATGGAGTTGGTTACTTCGACGTGTTCCTCTTCGAGCGGCCGAAGTGTGATTCCCTCGGGAAGTCTGCGAATTGAAACAAGATCATTCAAGGACAATATGACGGAAGCATCAAAGGAACCCACTCGATCCGCATTCGAATTGCCTCTGCTTTTGGAAGGTACAAAATGTCAGCTGGTTCGCTATAAAGTACCGACAAATGCAAATCTGCGAAGAGTTGCGAGAGCATCGGATGATGTTCCTCGGAGATCGACTGAATCGAATACTCTCGGGACCAGTCGACAAGCAACAGCGCTGCGAAAAGTCGATCATTTTTCTCGTTCAAGCTGTTTGCGTAGAAATGGTCGTCATCCTGAAAGAGAAGAGAATTGAATGACACGACCAACCAATAACGACGGCATCAACGCACGATTAAAATAAATGTTCCATCACTGGAGTCTCCATTCAAACTGAGAATCCTCACACCGTCAATGTCCGCTCCTTTGTTCGACCACCGGATGTAATTGCCAATGGTATAGAATGGAACGCAATGTCGCGGCCAGTCTACCAAATAACAATCCCGTAATTTAGGCCAATTTCCGAGGGAAATCGTTTCGAGTCGATCGTCTGAAGTCATTTTGAGAACACATGCTTTCTGTCATCATTCAAGCACGTCGCAGCTGATAATTTCGATGTCAACAATGATCGTTCGTCTCAGTCGCACTCTCTGTCATTGTCAGCTCATTCGCACATTTTCCGCCGCGTTTACAATGCGACATTCATTTTGAATTTAACGCTCACGAATAGGTTTCGGAGAGGCCGGGTAACGTTGTCATTCTGCGAAGGCAAGCGACGACGACAACGAAACAATGCAGCCATCAGCTTATGAAAGACAATTCGAAACGATAAGGTCGGTTTTAAATTGTTTTTATTGAAGTGATAACGTTATCGGAAAGGCAGTGCAACGTTCTGTTTGCTGTTAAACGTCATTGAGTCGGCAATGTCCTCTGTTTGATGTATAGGAACTGTACACGATCGATTTTCCGAAAGCCCAGTTTGGTGAAGGTCGATTGGGATGCCACGTTGTCGAGGCTCACACAGCCAAATGTGTCTTGGTCCATTTCGGCCAGTTGCTTGGCCATCGCTTTCACCATCAAACCGCCGAAGCCTTTTCGACGGTACTTCGGGTCGACTTGTAAGGCATGCAAGGCGCCAAAATTGTACCGATAACACGACGCCACCAGCTCGTCTTGCTCATTGAAGGCACCCAAACTCACGTTCAAATCCCAGAACAATTTGAATTTGCGTAGCGAAAATTCACTGATGTAAGTGTAATTGTCATGCGATTCCTCAACGTGGCGTTCTTCCAGCGGTCGCAGCGTGAAGCCTACTGGCGGCCTGAAACAATGAAGATCAATGAGATGCTCTCTTTTTCTGCACCTCATTTCAATCTTACTCAATGTCGAATTTGATGGCCTCCGTTCGGGGCAACAGAAACATGTCAGTTGTGTTTCGGATTTCAGCGCAGAATGGACCACTTTCGAATGCTTTTGAAACTAGTGGCCAAAAAGCTTGTCGCACGCTCAACACGAGGTACACCGTGCTCCAGTCATACAGCTTCAAGGCCCTTTCGAGGCGCTCGGTCGATTTGCTCAAAGTGTTGAAAATAACAAAGGAGTCATCCTGAAAGAACCAACAATGAAATTCAGGTCTGGGACAACACACCAGGAATCGCTCACCTCAATGATGTACGTTCCATCGCTCCAGTTCCCGTTCAGGCAATAGATTTGATACGTTCCTGGGGTCACACCCTTCTTCATCCATTCCACGTAGTTGTTGATCGTATAAAAGCCGACGAAATTTTCTGGCCAATCCACCAAATATAAATCACGTAACTTGTCCCACTCGACCGGGGGGATCTTAGTTAAGGCGTATGTCATTCTTAGTCAGTCTTCGCGGATTTTTATTGAAAACAAATCGCAGCTGATTGAAGCCCTTCGACGTACAATTATGTCTACAGTCTCTTAGAGAATGCTCGGTTAATAACGATATTGCATCATTTAAGTCGAATGATGAGCGATGATACCAACAATCTCACTGATGACGACAACCCTCGAAGCTTTGAAAATAAGATTCGGTAATCATTTTTGAGCTTGATAATTATGAGATTGATTGCACGTATTTCATTCATTAGAAAATTGCGAAATGACAAAAATAGCCGAATCACTTTTCCCACCGGGCTAACAATGCGTAAATGCTTCTCAACGAATCTATCGTGGAAAGGTTTGCGAGTAGCGGGCAATGTTTTCATTGTCAGAAGGGCACTCAACGACGAAGCAATGCATACAATGATTCGAGAAGGACAGTGAAAAACAAAGAAATCGCTGTACGTTTCAAGATGTTTTGCTGTGATAACGGTGTCTCTCGAATCGGTGAGTTTGTTGTGGGCAAGTCATCTTTGGGTAGCTCTGCGACATCGTCAAGCGAAAGTGCTTTAAAGGGAACTTCAATCAATTTTCCAGAGGCGTTGTTAGCGACTTTCATCTCCTCTAAAAATTATAGTATTTTTCTTTCGCGAAGGAACAAACAAAGAAATGGTCAAATGGAAACACGTCACCGTGCATGATAATCCAGAGGTTTGTCTCCACCCGCAACGCCACCTGCTCCATCGAATGCTCCCCATTCTGGTTCGTATCCTTGCTCGAAATACCTTAACGACTACCCATCAGATGCATTGCACCTATAACCTCATCGTCAGAAGTATTTTAGCGACGAAACAAAGTAAACAACGATTGTTGGAAGACAATTCAAAACAATAATTTCGAAGCACATCTTTATTGAAGCGATAACGGTCGCAGCTACAATTAGTCAACATTTAGTCTGAGTTTTGCTGTGTTTGATGACGATCCAATGATTGCTGTCAATAATCCGAAAGCCGAGCTTGTTGAAGGTCGCCTGAGACGGTTTGTTGTCGATCACCACAAAACCGAATGAGTCTTCGTTCGTTTCAGCCAATTGCTTGGAGATGGCCTTCAAAATCAAAGTGCCGAATCCCCTGCGGTAGTACCTTGCGTCGACTTGCAATGCGTTCAAGGCGCCCATATTGTAGCGATAACACCAGGCCACCAGCTCGTCTTGCTCATTGAAGGCACCCACACTCACGTTGGCTGCCCTCAACGCTTTGAATTTCCGCAGCGTTTCTTCGTTGCGATGCGGATATATCTCGTTGGTTTTCATAACATGTTGGTCTTCCAACGGTCGAAGGGTGAAGCCTTCCGGCGGGCTGAAACATCAAAACCAAATCACATTGATTTTCATCGGGCGAACTTTCAACTTACTCAACGGCGAATTTAATCGCTTCCGTTCGAGGCAAGAAAAACATGTCAGTTCGGATATTGAGCTCAGTTTCGATTTGAAGGTGATCGAGCACTTTCAGAAGCATTGACTCATGACAGTCTCGGACGGACATCAAGAACTGCACTGTGCTCCAATCATACAGCCGTAAAGCCCTTTCGAGGCGCTCGGTTGATTTGTTCAAAGTGTTGAACGCAACGTAAGAGTCATCCTGCAAAACTGACGAATAATTTTGTGGTCTCTGATTCTCCACCTACAACCGCTCACCTCAATGATGAATGTTCCGTCGCTCCAGTCCCCGTTCAAACAGAAAATGTGAAAATTCTCAAGACTTATTCCCTTCCGCTTCCATTGCACATAGTTGTCGATCGCATAATAACCATAACAGGTTTCTGGCCAATTCGCCAAATACAAATCACGCAAATTTTCCCACTCCCTCTGCGGAATTTTCTCCAATGCATCAATCATAGCAGATTGAGTTTTATGGAAATTTGATGAAAGAAAATAATAAAATCGATTTCGTTTTGCCAAAAACGATTTTGAATCACTTGAATAGATTGATGAGCGACGAAGTCTGCGATCGCGATTAAAAATGAAAATTGACCAAGTTTACATTCACTTTTCACTGCGCGCTGGCCCGTGTGCCCATCACTGGTGTGAGATCGATCACTGCCGGCACATTTGTTTCGAAGAATCGAGTTTCGGTGGAAAAGCTCGAGTGGAAAACAAGCCCATGCGGTCACTGTGCGCTTCGACAAGTCGGCAACATAGAGAGCGCATGATCTTCCGAATCAAAGACAGTAAATATAGTTCTTGCACGACCTTTCAACAGTTCGTTTTTGAATTTGATGTCATTTATCCGTTCGTTAAAAACGAAATCGACTGTTCAAAAATTTCGGCAATCTTTATCAGTGCGGCAACCATGGTTACCGTCTATAATTAGGATCGAAGCTCGCTCTCGTGACGTGATTCAAATGATCTTTAAATAAATCTGCGTCGTCTTGAGTCACGTGCATTGCTCCTCAGGTGAATGTCGGCTTCAATTTTCAATCTTTTTTCGAATATTTTGTCTGATAAATACGTCGATAGAACCCAATTCCGCTATTCGGGCTTATCGGGCTTTTGCTCTCAGAGTGGAAGAAATATATCGAATTCGTCTCGCACGCTTGAAAACGATTCGAGAGCCAGTCTGAACTTCATTAAATCATGAAATGACAAAAATAGGCGTCCCATTTCTTTCCGCCGTGCTTTCGTTTCGGCATTCGTTGTGAAATGATCATCAAAACGTGAGGACGCTTCGATTCGCAAAAGACCTTCCGAGCAACTCGATCAAATATTCGTGAGAGAAATTTGGAGCAAAACAAAAAATAGCGGTTCAATCATCTATTTATTAATCATTTCGAATATTAGAGATCCATTAAAGTCCTTCACTCATTCGGAGACGCATTCCCATTAAATTTGAAGACAATAAAATAATTGCGGTCGATAATCCGAAAACCGAGCTTGCTGAATGTCGCTTGTGACGCAGCGTTATCGGTCATCACAAAACCGAATGTGTCTTCGTCCGTTTCAGCCAGCTGCTTGGAGATGGCCTTCAAAACCAAAGTGCCGAAACCTCTTCGGTAATATTCTGCGTCGACTTGCAAAGCGTTCAAGGCGCCCATATAGTAGCGGTAACACCAGGCCACCAGCTCGTCTTGCTCATTGAAGGCACCCACACTGATGTTGGCTGTCCTCAATATTTCGAATCTGCGCAGCATATCTTCACTGCCATGCGGATAGGAGGCATTAGTTTTGGCAACATGTTTGTGCTCCAATGGCCAAAGGGTTATGCCATGAGGGGGTCTGAAATATCAGAATAGATTAGATTGCTTTCCGCCCCGCGACCGGTCAAAACTTACTCAATGACAAATTCAGTGGCTTTCGTTCGAGACAAGAAGAACATGTCTGTTGGAGCGGTAACTTCAGGCTCGATGTGAAGGTGATTCAACACTTTCAACAATGTCGAGTGATGAGCGTCTCGAACGGCCATCAGGAGATACACTGTTGTCCAGTCGAACAGCTGTAGGGCTCTTTCGAGGCGATCGGTTGATCTGGTCGCAGTGTTGAAGACAACAAATGCATCGTACTGAAAGAATACAAGATGAAGATTTCCCTTCAACTCTCCACCAACAACCACTCACTTCGATGATGAATGTCCCGTCGCTCCAGTCGTCGTTCAAGCAGAAAATGCGCAATTTCTCGAGATTTATTCCTCTCCGCTCCCATTTCACATAGTTGTCGATCGCATAATACCCATAACAGCTTTCTGGCCAATTCACCAAATATAAATCACGCAAATTTTCCCACTCGCCCGGCGGAATCTTCGTCAATGCATCAGTCATGGCTTTGCGGTGGCACCAATCGAGTTCAATGAATAACGACGCACAATTAAAACCTCGGGAATGGAATGAAACGAAAGATAAGGAGCGGAAAGAAATATACGATTCAATTCTAATCTACTTGGCATGCACTGCATGCCTCCTCTGTATCCGCCAATGTTTAAGTCGGTCAACTCTGGCTAAATTCAATTAATTAACGTCAATGTTTATGTCAACCGCCAGCTCACCAACTGTCATTTAGCCCAATCTAGTACTGTGTTTGATTTTGAACAAAATCGAAAAAAACGACAAATGATCTAAAAAAGATTTTTGCTTCAATCTTGGTCAGTTCTAATAGGGATTGTCGCAAAACTAATCAGCAGAGACGAAACGGGTTGATCTGTATACGAACGAGCGGGTCCGTGTCGACCCGTATCTGCTCGAGCAGGTTCGTGTC
>JANSTV010046668.1:0-15076 GCA_027564135.1 Lestremia cinerea
TCATTATTAATTATGTAATAATAAAATATAAATAAATAAATTGATTAATGAAAATAGGCAAAACAAACGAGAATATTGGGGGGAATCTTCTCTTTCGATGGAATGAGAATGGAGAGAGACAGGAGATTGAATTGGACATGGCGATGATTCAGTTGGAGTTTATGGAGGCGTCTGAGAGCTTACAGCTGTTTGGAACGGTCTCCTTCGGGAATAGTAAAAGATAATTCTCGCAAAGACTCGTTGAATTTTGTGACCAATTCGAGAAGTACGAGTGCCCAAGCAGAATCCTCATGAATACTTGCCCTTCTGGCTATATCTGTATTCCCCCAACGAAGCACTCACTTCAAAAGCAACTCGGAAGCCACGGTCCATTTTCGATCTCACCCATCAAAAACCCACTGATCATTCCACGATCCCTCAAAGGGATCAAAAGTGGTCGGTTGACAAAACGGCAAATTCATCAACATAGACTGCAGAAGAGAGGCAGTTGATCTCTCAACAATTTCTCCGCCCTGAAACCCCATTCGAATCAAATCGATAAAAACGCAATCTTTCTGAGCCACCAAAATTCAAAAGGTCCAACCTCCAACTCAAATCCACCAACAAGTTCATATTTTGAACGCAACGAAAAGTAAAACAAAAGAAACAAAAATGTTAAAAGCAAATAAAATTTTAGAAGAAATTTTAATCAAAAGAAAAGATAAAAATGACATAAAAATGGAATCAAAACAAATGAACAATTTTTTTTAGATGGAAATAGATGTTTGTAACGATGAAAATAATCAAATGACAACTAAACTCATAATGTTTGTCTAAAACTAATGAAATCCGAAGCATTTCGCCGGAATGCCAGCAACGAACGGACTCTAAGTGATACGCAATAG
Organism: Lestremia cinerea; assembly: GCA_027564135.1. Lineage (NCBI taxonomy): Eukaryota > Metazoa > Arthropoda > Insecta > Diptera > Cecidomyiidae > Lestremia > Lestremia cinerea. Next base: position 885 of record JANSTV010046668.1, read on the forward strand.
AATTGAATGTTTTAACCGTTTCTTTGAATATTACGATCGAATCTCGTGCAGAACACACTCGCAATGTCGTTGGGAGAACGCAAACCACTAGAATCAAAAATGCGAAAGGAGACAAAAAAATCAATTAATTTCACTCATAGAACGCATAGGCTCGATATTATACACCGCAAATGGCGAACAGACCACCGAATTTCCACCAGACTCATTTCACGGGAAATCAATAGAAATTCGACCACAAACTCTTGGGCAGACATTTTTCGGCTAAAAAGAAATCTGAAGCAGGTCCAGCATGTCAGTCTCAGTCTCGTAGACAATTCAATTAGAAATTTTATATTCAACGATTCGTTTCAATCGACAAAATTACATCGAAAATCCACGCAATTTTTGATACGATTTTTACCGAATTTTTACTCAGCTTTTCAATTTCCAAAATAAATGTAAGAAATTTCACATTGAGACGAAAGATTCACAACGCAAATTTGTTTACTCGAGAAATTGTGGAATTGATTTTGATCCATACAAACACACACACACACACATGCATGACAAAATTCCGGATTAATTCAAATGCATTTCGATGCTTCAAGTACTTCGACATTTCGAAGGGAAATCCTGCGTTGATTTTGGGATGGTTCCGACATTCAACACAAATGCTACGACTCGCCAAATAAATTGGATTGATTTGAATGACGGTGATTTCTCAAACGGTTCTTCGCCTCTCTGAATTTCGCATGACTGAATATCGAAAGCTAATTTGTTTCCATTGCAACGCATTTGACTAAATTTAATTTGCGAGAAATGAACGAAAGAGGATAACCATCGCGCCTGGAGGTTAAATTTGGGCAGATTTTCATATTCTGGAATGCTTATGTGATATCCTCCAGCAGGCGCCATGGTTGCATGTGCTAACGAAATGAATGCAAATAAAAATCAAATGTTACTTATAGATTCTTCTGGCCGAGACAGCATTTACAATTTATCAGATTCGCCACCAATGTATTTAATTTAATATCATTTTAAGTCGAAATAAAACTGGATTCAATAAAATATATCAATCGTTTGTTTTTATCCATCTTCCCTGGATCCAGGCAACAATCAATCCCGAAATGAAACCGTGTCGTGGGCCGCAGGCAGTGCGCATTCATAAGTCACCTCTCGAACCATTCGATTACCGAAGACTCAAACCCGCATTCTACTACCGCACAAACGATGACATTTAGGTTCGTTCGCTCGGACCGTCAATTCAGACAGTGCAAAAGTTAAAAAATTTTCATGTTGTAATTTCGAGACTTGGTCAAAAACAAACGCCAGGAAATGTTCAACAAACTGCTTGTTGTGAATCAAATTCAACGGAACATCTTCCGGGAGTTTGGCCAACACAACAAGAAGCACATCTACAAAGACGGTGTCTCCATCGGCGGCGTTGTATACTATCCGCGGTGAGTTGAAGCACAGTTGAGGTTATGTTCGGTTTCCTTCAAATATGCATTTTCAGACACCCGGAATATGTTGAGGCTAATGTGAAGAACCCACCGAAGCTCTTCAAAGTTCAACGAATCAAGCCAATGAGAGGTACCCCGTTTTGGGAAAAGAGAATATTGAATGATCTTGGATTGGGAAATGTAATTACCGAATAGTCTACTTTGCTTCGTCCGGAGTGTAATATTGGAATCGTTTTCAGGCTGGTGACGCCGTAGCCATTGTCAAAAACATCCCCGAAAACAATGCTCGATTGTGGAAGGTGAAGCATTTGATCTCCGTGCATCCCATTGTGTTCCCCCACGGCGAACCCACAGAAAACGATGTCAAGCATACTCTTTTGAAATTTGACGGGACTTGCCTGGTGAGGAAGGAACTGCGACCTGATCCAGAACGTATCGAAGCCACCGACAAGTTTATTGCCAATCCCAAAAAGCTAGACAAGGAAATATTGGCACGCGATTCACTTCTGAAGTGGTTGGATGGTCGGTTTTGTTAACATTGGAATATCGTTATTTAGCAATAAATGTATTTTTACTGAGAAATTGATTGCTCGATTGTCAATTACGGAAAATGACGCTTCTTGGAAGTAATACCGTTATTGAATACACTCTCTTCCGATCTTCTTCCCTATCTCTCCCCTTGTGACTTTAGCAATAAATCGCTCCCCGTTAATCCGTTGAGCCTGAAATAGGAGAAATCCCAAGCAGTAATCCCTCCGAAAACCCCCAATTCCACGAAGACCGGATTATGTAGAAACAATACCAAAGTGTCTCGCCGAATTGTCTCACCTCAAAAGCACGTTCCGTCAATTCAAAGCACGAATTGCAAAAACCCAGCTTATTCATCATCGACATACTCACCGCGAGAGTCAACAGAGCAAACAAAAGAGAGAAATGAGTGTGCCCGCGAAGCGATACAACGGTCATGATATAAGCACGCCGCTCCACCATCAAGAGGTCAGTATTGAATCAGGCGAATCATTGAACGTTTGACTGTTTGCATTCAAACACAGAATTCAGTGAATCAGTTGCGTTCCGAAATCAACTCGAAACGGGTTGACCAACGCCAAACACAAGAAAGAAAATCGATTGCAAATCGACATCATCATCGAAGGAGGATTAGTGTGGGAAAAAAAATCTGGTCGGCGGCAAAGCAAGGCGAACCAGAAAATCAAGAATTGTTATCGCCGCAGTGCGCCATAGACACAGCGGCTTGTTCAACGAACGGTGCGCGCGGATTATTCCAGTAAGTAGTTGTGCATGCATTCTGTGCAGTTTGTGATTGACAGTGCAGATTGAACGCCGTGCAGATGGTGGATGTTCGGGTCATGTGTTGCGAACATGACTTTGATTTAATTTCATCACTGAATTTTTTTTTCGTTTGTGTTTTCAAATTAATTGAATGGAATTAACATTACGCGCATAGACAACACACCGAATTCCCGCTAAAGGCTAGCTTGTTTACCCGTTTTGTGTTTGCCATTCGCAAAACAACAAATTATCATCAATTTAAACCGAGCTTTATTGGGTAATTGACTATTTTGCGCTCTACTCGATCCAAACGTATCGCCATTGTTATGGTTTTGTGATAAACTTTCTGTCTTTTCGATTTCAAAGCGAAAATAAACGGTTGCGTTTTTTCGATAACGGACTTGCTGTGAATCAACAAGAAAACGTTCATTAAAACTCCTTCGATTGACCTGAGCTTATATTCGAGATCATCCGAGAGAGAGAGAGAGAGAGAGAGAGAGGTGAGACATTTGGCGATTCGTTTCTCGCGACGCTGATAGGCCATCCAGTCCCCATTCAATCGTTATTCAATCCAATCGCGATTGACCTTTTGCATAAAAAACTTGATTTGTGATGTAAGCTCCGTTCGTGTTGACTTTACGAACCGTTTTTTTCTGTCGTCTTCAACTTTACCGTCGTCACATCTCGCTTTTGTAATCTCGAAAATGATACACAGAAATGAGTGCGGTCGACATTCTTGCACGCAAACATTGGACATTCTCACGAATCGTTTCTGCTCTGTGTTTAGTTTTGATTTCTCTGCGGCGACCGCTTGCAATGCAGTTACCGAAAAAATTTATGTTAATCTACCATCTCACACATTGTGGAATCGTGAAATTCAAGGTTTTTCTGCGGTGTGTGTCGCATCGAAGGTGTGCGCCAAAGGTGAACGAATCCTTGATGTTAATTTAATTGTCTCATCAATTCCGGATTTTTACGATCGGAAATGGTGTAGAAGTCACGGTCATCATCATTGGAATGTTCCAGATTTTCGGTTAATTCACGCATCGCAGGTCATTCTCTGTCTATAAACAAATCATTATGCATGCCGTCGATGACTCATCAATTCGTTCATTGTCTTCGTGTTGTTTCAATATTTGCTTGGCAATTGCGCGACAATGGCTAGAACACTCATAACGCGTTTGTTCACAGCAACGGCTATGACTAAACGAGTCTTGCCTTGGCCTAGCCGGGTTGGTTTTTCCACGTTCTGAACGCAGCAATGTTCAGGTGAAACTACTTGAGGTGCGTATCGTCGAGTAAATCACCTTATTCCGATACACCACGCACATTCAGTCCTTTGTTGACCTTATTTGTCGACAAACAAATTCAAATTGTAATTTGAATGAATTGTTGATGGGACGCCTTGCTTGTTGTTCCTTCATTCTGTTTACCCTCGTTGTAATCAGTTCAGGGTTCAATGAATGATTGACGTTTTCTGTGATTCGTGTCAATCAACCAGAGGTGTTAATCGATGGCAAGTAAGCGAAAAGCTCAGCACGATATCGCGGTCAGAACCATCCTGGCTGTTTTCTCTTGAAACCGGTTCGTTTTGGCGAAGTGATTTCGATTCAAGTGAATTGCATTCTATATTTGATCATCTTCCCAGCCAATAAGCAAGTTGACTGGGATCAACCAGCAAACAAGCCTTCGAAAGCATTAAATCAATTGGATAAGAATCAGGTTTTCTGCGAGTTGTCGCGCGAGCAACACGTTCGAATAAACATTGGCGGAGACAACGACAACAAGCGTTTGATGCCGTCACAGCTTTTGATTAATTAATTTGATTCATTTCCAACGAGTTATTCAAGTATTCGCTAAGCCCGATTGAATCACCATTGTCATCGACCTTGACATCAGTTTTGTAATTCATTTGGCGTTTTGTTGCTGTTGAGTTTGTCGCTACGTGAGTTCAATCATCTGCGCGACGGATGGCATCTCGACCATAGCCATCGTGTGCGACTCGCTTTGTCAACGCTGCAGCAAATTAATCACCGGTTGACTCACATTGCGTTGGACAATTTGCGCAGCGTCAATTTGATGGCAATGTGATTGGACCCGCATCCAATCACTAGCAACAACAAAAATGGCGTCGACGCAGGCCTCCAATGAACAATGAACTCTGAATCGACTGACATTGAATGTGTGCAAATCGACGAACAAACACCATTACCCGCAGTGGCCGATCTGCCCAAGGGATTCGTAAACACTTTTAATTGAATAATTCATTGTTTGCGCTCTGAAGCCGATACGATTTCAAATGAATTTGCTGGGGACATATCCACCTGCACAATGAGCTACGCCTTGCAAACGATCGCGTCGCAGCAAGCTCATCACGTGCGAGATGAAGACAATGAAATTAGTCGAAATTGTGACGTCGTAGAAACGCGTACGCTTCTAATGGATTTGTGGTTCATTCGGGTGAGGACTTAACCATTGGAAAAAACCTGTTTTCGTCAAACGAACTTCCGGTTGACTCATCAACGATTTAGAGCATTCTGTCTGGTCGCGAAATTGTCGACACGCGCCAATGTTTGTTTTGTGGTTGATGAAATTTAATTGCCGAATTTCCCCGAAAACGTCATAACGAATTTCGCACTTGTTTTGCAGAATGATGGGAGAGCAACGAGGATGGTTGACGTTTGTGCTGTTGAATTTCTGTCTCACTCTGGCTGCATCGTCTGAGGGACAAACTTTGCAAGCTTTGGATCATTTTCACGGGCCAGTGCCCGCTGGCTATTCACCCGATCCCAAATTCGATGCCCGAGTGTCACAACTGCTGTCTAGAAACATCCTCCAGCTGGCGAAAGAATTGGGAACTTCGCTGCTCGAAACCTCTACGGAAAAAACCGAGGTTTTCTCACCGTTGAGCATTTACGGGGCTCTGAGTCTTTTGTTACTGGGGTCAGCTGGTCGAACCCACCAAGAGCTGATGCATTTGCTCAAGTTTGATGAAGGTGAGATTCGAGCACTCGTTCTGCATAGAGCAAATGAAGAAATGCCTTTTTCCAGATACTTTCTTGACCAGAAACCCGTGGAAGATTCATGAAGAGTTCGGAATCATGGTCGACGATATTGTCAAGGACTTTCCGAATCCACTACATCCTCGTCCAATGCACAACTGGCAGTTGAATCGATCACCCAGCCGATCATTCGGCTTCACTCGTCGGACAACGGACCCAGATCCAGCTGAAGATCAAAAAATTTCCATAGCGAATGGAGTCTTTTTGAATAATGGCTACTCCCTTCGACCAGATTATAGACACGCGGTGCAGAGTGTTTATAAAAGCAACATCCGGAATTTGGATTTCTTGGCCGATCCCCAAGGCGCTGCTAGATTTATCAATGAGTGAGTTTGAGGGTGGATTTCGTTTCTTGGTTTTAGATTTATTGAGCTTTCGTTTATTTAGTTGGGTGAGGGAGGAAACCAACGGGAAAATCAAGGAAATCGTTCAAGACGTTGATCCAGAGACTAAAATGGTTCTGGCCAGCGCCCTCTACTTCAAAGCTCAATGGGAAAAGACGTTCTTGGAAGGAGCTACAGGCCCGTAAGTACTCTGCTTGTGCGTTTTGAGAGGAATTCGACACTCAAATGGCTCATTTTCCTCCAGGCGACCTTTCTACCCTGACGGCGAGGGCACCGACCCAATCACAGTAAACATGATGGCTCATGGAGGCTCCTTCCCATTCTACGACTCCAAGGAATACGATTGCCGTATCATTGGCTTTCCCTACAAGCGCAATCTCACCACGATGTACATCATTCTGCCGAACAACTCGAGCCGGCATCGTTTGCGTGATTTGCAATCGCGATTATCCGCTGATATGATCGAAGAGATGATTTCCAAGATGGAGTGGAAGACGGCCGTTATTTTGTTCCCAAAGTTGCACATTTCGAATCAGATTAATCTGAAGAAGTCTCTCGAGAAAATGGGCATCAATTCATTGTTCGACCTGCGAACCAGCGATCTGTCGTTGATTTCTACCGGGGAGGAGGTGCTTCAGAGTCCATTGAGTCCGTTGAGTCCGATGAGTCCGTTGAGTCTGATGCCAAGCCACGGCGACAACGGATTCATTTCTTCTTTCGTAGAAGATGATCGTATTAGTGGGATTTTCAACTTTGCCGCACCGAATCTGCCGAGATATCCAGGCACTTCGGATGATGAGGAGGAACAGTTTATCTTTTCGCGAATCGGGGAAAATGATGAAGACAATCAGAACAAGACCACCACCACCACAGTCAAGCCCGAAAATGCCACTCTGACAAAAGAAACGACAGAAAAAAGCAAAGAAGAGCCCGCAGAAGAGAAAACGACCACAGCTGCTGAAAGTACAACCGCCGCCACGGAGAGCAGCCGAAGGAAACGCAACGCAGTCAGTGATTCCGTCAGCTACAAGACATCCAGTCAATTCCGTCAATCCCAAGAGCCCCTTCGACTGAAGGACTTCATTTTGCGGAAACGAATCACCAAATCCCATCCACGAAAGAAGCTCCGCAGTCGGGCAAAGAGAAATGCTGCGGGAGACACGACGCAAAGTCTCCGGAATTTGGATAAACAACGTATATTGGCGTCCAACCCAAATCCCGGTCTTTACGCCGACGAGATTCTGCACAAAGTCGATTTGACTGTCAACGAGAAGGGCACTGAGGGCGGTGCCGCCACTCTCACATTCCTGTATCGCACCGGCACCGATGTTGTCTTCCGCGTAGACACTCCATTCATGCTCTTGATCCGGCACGACGACACTAAATTACCATTGTTTTATGGCACCGTTTACGAACCGACCGACAGCGAATGAACGCAACCACCGGCCGATTCCGAGAACAAGCGTTCCCTCTCAATTGCATTTAAGGTTGAATTCACCGAGTGTGTGTGACATTTTGCTTATAATTTAGTGTAAATAAATTTATTTAATTATTCTCCATTTGTTTTCGCTTCCATTCCATTCCACTCAGGACAATCAAAGGCAAATGAAACGTGAGACGGTCGAAGAACAGAAATTACGGGTTTTATTGAAAAACCATTATTGTTACAATCACAGGACTACGTAGGCTAAGGCTTATCATAGCGATATCGAAGCTTCTCTGGAGGCTCACAATACTCTTTCACGATGAGCTTGCAGAGGAACACATGGAACACGATGATGATTGCGCAAATTGAGATCCAAAAGAATGTTGGCAGTCCGCCCAATTGATTGCCGTGTTTGTGCAAAGCAATGACATGGTGCTCGTGAGCCGGAGCCTCGGCCACCTCCTTTACATGAATGGCATGCTGTAATTCCTCGATGTGCTCCTTGTCTGAAGCGATGTAGAGGATGGACGTCAGAGGCTCGGTCAGTTTTACCGGAAACATCGTCGGTTTGTTGCTCAACGAGATTGGATCGTCCAAACAGCCACCGTCGCAGGCATAGTACTTTCCATCGGATCGGTCCAAGGCAATGTACAAGACTGCTCGATTATCCTCGTCCACCACGATGCTCACATTGATATGGGTCATATTGCCATAATTCAAACGCCTGAGAATGGAGGAGAGAGAGTTTCAGGTCGAAGGGATATTCACCGAAATACTCACTTGAAGAAGTAGTCCCTGTGCAGATACTTCGGATGAATGTTCAGTTCCAAATGTTGATTGCTGAAGCGGAAACCTCCGAAACTAAGCACCATTGCTTGTAGCACCCCAGATGCACCAGCCTTGATCAGATTGTGGCAACCTTGTTTCTCCAATGTCAGCAGCCAAGACGAAACCAATTTGTTGAAATCCTCCATTGATCGCGTATCCTTCCACAAATTGCCAGCCTGCGGAAGAGTGAAATGTCAAACTGTTGGGCAAAGTGACGCTAAAGACTTACCTGCAGCGTATGATAGCTGTCGTAACACCCTTCCGCGTACTGTAAAGCCTTCAAAACATCTCTTCGAATCTGCTCCGAAGTGGCCAATTCAAATTCAAAACTCCTCACTTGCGACAGCACTCCGTAAATGGTTGCATTTATACGATCGCCATTGATGGCATCGTCCGCCTTTGAAGTGCTTATCTGGAATCCCGTCTCCCATAAATTATTCCAAACCTTCGTGTGTTGTTTCATAAACGAAGCAATGCCGCTCCGATCGTCGCCCATTTGAAAGTTGAATTCATTCTGTTGAAGAAGATTTGTCATAATCTCAACGGCAAATGACTCGATGTCGTCTTGCTTTTGTTTGTTTGCCGAATTGAAAGCCGATGAAATTTCGTAATTGATGACGTGAATGATGTCCAATTTGGTAACGCCCCGTTTGTTTAAAGCGATTCGTGATGGTAACTTTTGGACGACAATCGTTATATACAGAATCTCATTGTTACGCCTCAAGTCAACCGTGCCGGTCGTCACGAGGAATTCTATCAATCTGTTTGTGCTTCCCTGACGGAGTCTTTAGAAGGAAAATACTGGTTAGCTTCAGTTCTGCTAATCAATTCGAGACACTCACTTCAAGTTCTTCGTTTCGGCTGACGTCCATTCCGACACTTGGGGCATCGTCAATTCGATTTCATTGTCACCATTTCGCATGTTTGTTATCTTCACCTCCTGCACAAACACTTGAGGAATCACGCGATGCGCTGGAAAATGAATTGAGGGATTAAATACAGCGATGATGATGAGCATCGTATTGAACTCACCATAAAAATTGTGCGAAACGAAGAAATCTCCTCGGAAGCATTCAAACTTGTGCACGATCCCATTGATGTAGTCCACAACGAGGGCATATTTGCTGTTGGCCGTTGTTTCTGTCGTCTCTTGTCGATTCTTGTGCAAAATCGTCGCAATTGGATGATAATTCACCGATTTCGACAGAAATCGGCCAAATTTAACGAAAAAGCTGGCATCTTTGTCGATTTCAAGTCCGAACCATCCGTTGCCAACATACGGAATAAAGCGTTGACTAGGCAACAGCGAGGCGATTGGATGCTCATCTTCGCCCGAATTATGCTCAATTCGAACATTGAATTCAGCGTTTCTCGAATAGAATGGTGTAAGCCGATCGTCGATGCATCTCAACAGCGGATCTGTTCGGAATCAATCGATACATACGTCAAACGATATTTACTTTGTGACGAACTCAATTTGAATGCAAATAGGTTATGCCACATCCAGCTCCGGTGCTCACCTTTGATGTTCACAGGCGAACTGAACAGCCACGCGAATATGTACGGTCCAATGTACAGCAGAACGATGGCCAAACACAAAAGGATGAGGAGAAATTTGCGATAACTAAAATTCCCTTCGAAATGCCGCTTGAAGCGACGATTCCATTCACTGAAATCCGGATTGTAGTATTTCCTATTTCGAAACATTTTCAACATGAAACATCCGGAGGAATGTAAACTTGCAGTCGCAATCAAAATGTCACTTTCAGTCTTTTCGTTTCGCTTCAAAGTCGATTAATTGAGTTTTTCCTCATTTCGAATTTAAAATGCGAAAACAAACAATCTTGCCTTCGTTATCATATTTCACTTTATGCAAGTCGGATCCAAACGTCAAATGATTTTCGGCTGTCATTTGCTTGTGTGTTTGGTCATGATTTCGGACAGTTTGAACCTCTAGAAACGGCATTGACGGCTATTTGGGTGGGGGCTTATTTCTTGTTTTGGATTTCGGAGCTGTCATGGGATGTTCAAGAGGCCAATAGGGAGCTTGTGGCGCCGTCTGACGGGAATTTTGGAAAATGTGTAGGGATTGAATCGAACTCAAGGCTATCCCAGCGAAGACATAATTGCGCATTTTGACCGCAAATTTCAATTGCTATTGAACTACAAGTTTGATCTCAATCTATTATCCATAAATTTATATTTAAAAATGCAAAATTGACATCGAACAGTAATTGAAATTTGCGGTCTGGTCACGTGGGTAGACCTTGGAGTTGCACCATCAATGACTGAGATAATCCATTATCCCTCACGGCGAAAATAGGCAAAAGTAAAACTCCGTTGTGACTATCTTTGATCTTGAAATATATATTGTTTTTCTGATTCAAAAATATAGAAACATTCAGGTTCACGAATTACAAGAATATTGGGATTAATTAATTAAAGTTGATGACTAAACTGTTCCTGACAGTCATGATAGACATGACTCACATTCATCGATCCACACCAATGTATTTAAGAGTTTAGGGACCGTGACGGTCGATTCAAATTGAGTTCAAATAAAGCAGCCTTTTCAAAACTGATTTTCTGCATTTGTTCATCCATTCACAAGACTCAAAATCACTGAAATGAAATCCATGTCGACAAGAGGAAGGACCCCCCTATAAAGTACTCTGTTCGGCCGCTCCAAAAGTATTCAAGCTTAAAATAACAAAATATATTAATTTTTTCGAATTCATGTCTTCTAGCGCGCAGATTGCCATTCAGTTGATAAAACATTTGGATTCAATTCACAACCAAATAACACTTTCAGCATGAAAAGTGAGTGACGAAGAAATTAGAGGAAAATGTTTGTGGAGAAAAACATTGGAAAAAATATGGAAATTATTTGGCATTCAACTTTGACGATGCTTTGGTCAAACTGAAAATAAATTTATTTTCGAATCAATTAGCTATCGAAGACCTCCAGCAGAATAACTCACCCGAAGTCAATATTCTTGAAGACCTCACCAATCCAAGCAATCGAAATGCAATAGTGCTCGAACAATTGCATCAAAAGTTCACCTTCGTCCAACATCTCCAACTTTTCGATTCGCTGCCGTTCCGGTGGCGAAATACTGTGATAGACTTCAATCATGTTCCATGCATCGGCTCCTTGCCAGCCACATCTCAGGAACCTGTCGGAATGAATGAAACGTTAACGTCAAACAAACATGATGAAGAGCAAACAGCTCACCTTTCATTCTGAGTGGCTAACGTGGTGCAAGCTTCCACACCAGCTAATGTACAGCCTCGTCCCCGCAAGTTGTTCATCATGACCTCTCCGAAGCGATCCACCATGTTCACCTAGAATGAAATGTTTCGATCAACATCCATCGCCAGTTGCGGATAGTTGAGACACTCACTTGCTCGTAATTGATGAAAGCAGCCGAAGTAAAGTGCTCACCAAACCATTTCAACAGATGCTGACAGTTGTCCGGTTCGATATACACCAAAACGCATTCCGCCAGGAAAATGGTTGGCAGCGAAAAGTCCACTTCAGCTTGCTTCAATTTGTTCTCTACTTCTTCGAGATTCCGCAAATCGACTCCCATAATGTGATAGTTCGCCGAATGCAGGTCCGTTGGATTGAAACGAACTTCACCGTCTTCGAAAGAGGAAGATTCTATGAGATCCCACTCGCACCCACTTTCAAATGAAATGGCTTACCTTCTCCATGGATCTTCGCCAACAGGTTCTTATTCCGCTTGATCATATAACACTTGCGGGAGGTCACCGTTGGGAAATCCAACTCAACAAAGTTACTGATGGAATGGCCAGCGTCACGAAGTCGCCAATACAATGTGTCAAAGCCGCAGCCCAAGTTAATAATTTGACATTTGTCACCAGTTTTCTGCAAAAAAAAAAAAATCGTTCAATGAGTTTCATACAAAAATCCCCCCTTCAAGGATCAAGTTACCCTCAAACATTGCTCGATGCACACTTGAATGCCTTTGACACGAGCGTAATAGCCTCGATTGATTTCGGGTGCCTTACGGTCCGAGTTTTTGACGAAAAACCCAATGTATTCATCCTTCCAATATCCCACACGCACAGCACATCTCTTGCACTCGCTGGCATCATCATTTGTTGAGATCACTGCCTCGTCATTTGGATCGAATCTTCTCCGTTCCATTTCGTTCGGACGCAATAATTTCGATGCACTCAAAATTTTTTTTTGGGAATTTGCTCTCAAAGCGTCTTATTCTCGCAGAATTTTATCATACACTTTTGCAGTCAATTGCAATTCACAAGGTAATCGAACAAGGATAACATTACCAACGGCATTGAAAATAAAGCAATTTTTATTCCCGACAGCCATGAACTTTCCCAGTTATTTTGTTTGCAGCACAATTGTGTGACTTTTTCAGTGTCAAACTGGTCAATAGTTTGCTTTAGTACTTCAATGCCTATTGCGTTGGTAGGTTTTAGAACGATCCCCTGGGAATGGCAGTTGATATTCGCGTATGGTTAGGGGGATTCCTCGAAATGATGATGATGATCTTCAAATTGAAGATATCATTGAGAAATTCACCTTCGCAAGTTCCGATGGTCCTCCCCGCAAAAACTCGCCTGTCAATCCCTCTTGAAAATTATCATTCAAAAATCTAGTCCATCATTCGGTGCTGTATGTGTCAAAATACTTTGACGTTGTTCAATATTACGGTATTGTTGACAAACACCACTTGCATCGTCTGCCAGTCAATGTTGTGAAGTCTAAACGAACGAAAGCATAAAAAATTTAATAATCCCAGCGACGAGAAACGAATACATTCAAGTCCAAAGTACAATTGCATATTTCGAAAATGTTACGTTTGTCCTCTCAGGCTTTGATCAAAAACAAAAGCAGTGCCTTCGCTACAAATGCATTGAGGTGAGCGTTTTTGGATGAAAAAAAAAATTTCGAAAAAATCGTGAAAATTTATTGAGAAAATCGCAAAAAAAGAAGTTGTTTTTCAATCGTCGATGACGTCGATCTTACGTAGAGGCTCGTTTGCAAAGTACAATTTGGCTGTGTTGAGCGAGCGCAGATGAACGAGCGCTATTTTTTTTTGTTCATTGTTGAGGTTGTTGTGAGACGGTGAAAATCAACCTTTGGAACCGTACGAAAGTACACTTCGAACGTCAGCGACATGTGGGGGTCAACACTTGATTAGAAAAACGGTTGTTCGACTTTTTCGGTATTTTATCGCTTTGGAATTTGATAGTCGAGATGATTTTCAATATTTCGCTCTGATTTGAGCGCTCAAGTGGTTGTTGGATCAGGTGGTGGCGTTGATTTTGATTTGTTCAAGGCTGAAAACCAATCAACTCCACATTTTTTTCGTTTAGTTTTATCGAATTAATCACCTGAGCTGTTGATTTTTCAACATTTTCGTCCGAATCGAACGGCTATTTTGATGAAAATTGAAAATTTATGATTTTATTTTATTTCAATTTTTGCACGCAGATGCTTAGCGACCTCTGCAAAACCAGCCACGAAGGAAGATCCAAAAAAAGCAACGAAAAAAAATGCGGCTGCAACACCCAACTTTTCGTTCATCACAAATGCCTTCCGAGGAGTCGTCGAGCCATCACAAGCTTTCCCCTACCCAAACTACCTAAACGAAGAGCAGAATGAGCTGATTGCCGCTATGGTTGATCCGGTGACCAAATTCTTCACGGTAAGTCCCTTCAACAAGCGTCCGTGAGGTCCACATATCACCTTCCATTCCCCCGTAGGAAGTAAACGACCCGGTGAAAAATGATGACACCTCGAATA
>JANSTV010046779.1:0-15058 GCA_027564135.1 Lestremia cinerea
GTGGTGTCGCGCAGAGAAGAAGTTCAGTAGGAATTCATTTATAAGAAAATTATATTTTGCGAGAACTTTGAAATACTTCGAAACCCCCCGGAACACTTACTCTGCTGGTTGATTCGCGTCGCATCAAACGAAACAAAACAAAACAAAAAAAAAATATCATCAAACCGATTGACAGCCGTCGTTGTCAAGCAATGGCAAATATTTTCTTCTGTTTTCTCGATTTTTCTTTCAATATTTGTTATGGTTGGTGTGTTTGTTGCGTCGACGTCCCAGTGATAGGCGAACACTATTTCCAGAATGGAATCGATCGGTGCTTGGAATGAATCACCGGTTCAAGTAAGGGTGGCTATCGAATGGAATAACCAATGTCACGATCGCCCATCAAACGGTGTTTCCCATCGAATTAACAACAGTTCAAAAGTACATTCGCGATGACCTGATTTGCGTAGAAACCCAGAGCGTGGCGTAGACGCAACGGACGCATTTGGAATTTTCTTCAAAGAAGTCTTTCCGGTTTCGTGCCGATTTGGCACTTTAAATGTCGCCCCGATTGCTGTGCCAATGGTCAATCCGAGATATCGAACGAATGAAATGAGAAGAAAAACGTCGTGAATTCCAAACGGTTGAATATCTTTCCTCTGCAAATGCTAAATGTAATGTTCATATTGAATATCAAAAGTGAATAACAGCGCGCAATCACAATACACAGTCAGACAATACAGACACATACACAGTGATTCCGCACACATAAACAGGGACATACAAATACAATAGCGATGACATGGCGATAGTCGGACTCTCAGCGAATAAGTCAATTTTGAACGTTGCGTATTTATGCGAATTTCATATTTTCACAACATATTTTCGTCGGCTGGTGACGTGATGTTCGATGTTTCGATATTTCGATATTTCGATATTGAATGTGTGGCGATGACTGTGGCTGTGCTTGATATCGGCATTCAAAGTATTAGATGAAGGAGCGCTTGAGCGAGCGCGCGCACACCGGAGAATAGAGACATCGTTCGTGCAATATTTCGAATGATCGAAACGGTCAAATGTTTCGTTTCGAATCAATGTTGACAATTCCGTTTCGCGTGGCCGTTCGACCATCGTACACGCGGATGACAATGGAGATTTTGCGAATGTGCATTTGACATTCTGCCGCTTTTCCCATTCGCCCCCGGTCTCGATCGTTTCCACTGCGCGATATGCATTTCAATGTCTGCCATTAGCCACTTGCAGCGGCTGTTTAGAAAATCGTCGAATTTGACACGAAACTGTTTTGCAACGTTCACTTCGCTCTGCACTGCGCTCCGATGCAAATCTGGAAAATCAGTTTTTGGTTCATCGTTTCTTGTTTCTCGGTTTCGGTTCGAAAACTTTCATGCAAAATTTATGTTCCGCTGAACGATGTGATTTGAGGCCGCTGTGTGCGATGCACGAACCTCGATTCTGGAATCGAAAACCAATTGTTTCTTCTCCTCCGGTTGATTGCTGACGACCTACCTCCCCCCATTTTGTTGTTGCCGTTGCTGTTTGTATTCTCGCGTTGTGTTGTTGCTAAAACATTACGACGATATTCTCTGCTATTCAGTTATATTGGCCGGGGCTATCGCACATCTACGTTGCTGTTCATTTGTTGTTTTGCACATTACTGTACTTGTATTTGGTTTAATGTCGACACCGTATGCTCGTTTTTTTGTTGTTGCCTGCCTTTTTTGTCGTTTTTGTTTCTTTTTCTTTTTTTGTTCCTTTCGTTCTGACATCGATGAGTCATATTCTCTCCATTGGCAACCGCAACAGTAACAGCAACACGATATATGCGCTCAGTGGCATTACTATCACGAAAACATTTAAATATAGTCTGTTTAAAAATTGTCTTTTTTCTCTTTCTTTATTTTTTTTTCTTTTCTTTTTCATTATTTTTTTGTCTGTGATTGACTTCATTATCATTTTGACTTCAGTCGACTCACTCGAATTGCTACAAAAATTGGACATTTTTCCGCGGCTCGTGGGTCCCATTCACAAGTAGATTTTGTTGGCCGCTCGCGATGCATCGCAAGGGGGTGTTCGAGGAAGGATGGAAGGAATTTACCGAAAAAAATTCCATTGATTCCATTCGAGAGCATGCTGTCGATTTGCCATCGGTTCGCTAATGAATGAGAATCATCATTGCGACTGTGAACGTGAATGAGATTGACGGCAAGTGGCTCAAAGTCAATGGATAACTTGTATGCAAATGATTATCGACTTAGCGAGCAAGCCAAGCCAAACGTCAAGCAACGAAAAAAAACTGACGTCATTCGTGGTGAGCTTTGATGTACGCATCAGTATCTCAGCACACATCGATGACACATGCCCGATCGCATTCGAATGTCATACAAATTGGTCATCGTCGCTCGTGATCGTCATCGGATCGCTAAGACAAAAACTGATCGATCGACACAAATATTGCGTTGCTGGAACAAGATCGGCAATAGCTTTTGATTGAATGATGGCGAGTCAGCGCTAGGGATGAATGGCCGGGCCAGTAACTCTTATCGACGTCTATTGGATGACGTTCATTCTTTGGAATGGCCTTTCCATTGATTGCATCGAAAGCGAACCGCAATTACCGCTGACCGACCTGAAACTCATGTCGAAATTCACACACTGACATCCTCTGCGGAAGAAAACCGGTCGTCGACTGCAACAAGTTGCACATGAATTTTCGACATTTCTGTTTCGTTTTTTTTTCTGTTTTGTTTTTGCTTGCAGCGTTCACTGCAAAACTAATGAGGAACACATGCGGGTTTCAAATGGCGCGCCATTGCCTCGCTTCCAGAAATAAACATTTCTGAGAAATGTCTCATTCGGTCGAGTTGCTGTGCAAGTAACGTGGCTTGGGATGCACACAGCACCGGCAATGACGACAACAACCGACGACAACGATGACAATGACAACGTGCACGCAATACCATCGATTGCAATCGATCGAAATGCAAGCGGTATTGGATTCTAATGATGTCACCCGATTGACACCAAATGTCACGTAATGACCCGATGCAAGTTGTGTGTTCACGCATTGTTGTTGCGTGTTGCCGTTGCCCTGGCGAGCGTGTCTGTTCTCAATCGATCAAAATGGAAATAAAGAAATTCCAAACAATCGACAAGCCTGAATTTGAATCGAATCGAATCGAATGGGTATCAGCGTCGTACGACCGCAGCGGAGCCCAAATCCTTGATTTCCATACGGTCAAGAGGTTATCAATTATGTGAATCGTTTACCATTTAGTACGAATTTTTAGAAAGAATCAAGCGAAAATGGCGCTAGTGCTAGCGTTTTGCCGGTCGCGATCACAAATGCAAATCGCCTCGGCATTCGTAAGAGGCCTTTCTTCGAGAAATTATTTAAATTGGTCTTTTTCATTTCTTTCGTTGCAGCAAATCACAAAGAATACAACAAGCAACGGCACAAAGAGCCTCAGTCACCATGCGATGATTCAATGTTCCCGCATGGATCGCGGATACCCTTGGCTCGAAGCTGTTCTAGTCCTGCGGCATCTTACGGTAAGTCACAACAAATTCCCTCACATCTTTCCGGTTGCGGTGCACTCGAGCATTGCCGACGACCAGCAACAGTGTTCTGTTGCCGCGCCAATTGACAAAATAATGATCAAATTGCACGCCGTTTCCGGTGCATGTGGAAACGGTTCCCGTCGCAGCAAAACATTGTTGCATTCTTGAATTTCGGATTTCGTTCAAACGTCACACCCTGACCCCAGCCGCTCCTCACTTCCACATTTCCACCATGAAATGTCATTCCATGCGGTGCCACATGAGTAATCCGCCCGTATCCATTCATAAACATCGCTTGCAGGCGGCCATTGCAGCCATTGCATCCATCAGTTGCGCCATTCGTGATCGACTCGGCTCAAAGACTTTCGAGAATGGCGACCCGGTCGTGCGGATCAAAACGAAAATCACATCGTTTCGATTTTAAATTGGAATTTCGCACAGGCATTTCCAAGATTCAGGAAACATTCGCAACATTATTTTTAGTGTTACGATTCTCCGCCAAACGACAAATTGAAAGGCGAAATTGAAGAGAGGAAAAAGCCGCAAGATCGAGAGGAAAAAAACCAAAGAAAAATAAAACGTCATGCGTTTGTTTGGCTGTCTGTCGGTCGGTCGGTCGGTGAGCCTGCATTTGCATAACATATCGAGCGGGCCGGATTAGTCATTTTCGAAAAATGCTAAAGCATCCATCACCGTCCTGTGGCTGCCGAATCGAGAAATCTTTCATCGACGCAAGCACACGCACACGCACTCGCCGTCGTTGCGCTGCCGCCGCTGAACGAGAACGCCATTTTTCAAATGCTGTTTGGACGAATGCCACGATATTTGCCGAATAACTCAAATTTATTATTAATAAAATCAAATCGCTATGCGTCTCTTTGACCGCATACGTTGCCCTGCGCTGTGCTATTCTGCGCCGGCCAACCATTCAGTCATCACTGGCATAGTTTGTAGTTCCACCGCGCAATATCGAACTTTTCGGCAGACTATTTAAAGTAGCTTCGGTTCGGCCGCTCCGATTACGGTCATATTTGGTGCTGGCATCCAACACGAGATCCATTCACAGCGTTGACCAATTGGTCAAACGCCATTCCGATCGTTTGCGTTGTCGCAATGACCGAATGCGTTATGCTTCGCATTCACGAGTGAGTTGAATGTCGACGGAACACGTAACGCAATTCGTGCTGTTCGTGCTGTTCGTCCGTCGAAACGCACTCTGTCAACTGGTGCTGCGTCATCGTCGCATCGCGAAGGGGGAGGGGCTATTTTCCTGAAATCGAAGCTTCTGCTTGGAATCACCCTGCGAACAGAACAGCAGATGATCTCACAGAAAACTAATGGCATTTCTTGAGTTTTATTGAATCATCCGCCAAACGATGCTGGCTCACACACAGGTGAACGTTCTACCGTGTCCTTTACAACTGCATGACATTCATCGTAAAAGCTGCATGACGATTCTCGTTCGCTTTCCGTCAACTCATCCGGACCATAATCGGTCGAATGCGCGAACATGCATGCCTCGTGGATACATCCGATCAAAACAACGTACGCACACACTGAGCTGCGCCAGAGAAACAAGGAACAAAATGAATGAAAATATATACACGAAAGACGATCGACAGAAATATGGTCAGACCGATGTGAGCATCGCATACGACAGTTGGATGTCGCGGATGTACATAAATGACAAGCAAAACGATTGTTGAATGTCAGCCACGGCAACGCCGTTCGATAAATAAACGAATTTCGTCTTTTTTCTCCTTCTCTCGGCAAAGGAGCTGAACAAAACAAACCAAAATAAAGAATGAAATTGAAAAAAAAAACCAAACGAAAAAAAAAAAATGAAAAACGAAGACGAAAATGAATAAAATACAAAAAGTAATTGTCTCGAATGTGGAAACACTGAAATGAAAACAGAGAAACGATACACGACAATGTGTCCATTTGAAGGTCACACATCGCGCGCGCGCGCAGTCGCGCACACACACACCGATCGTGCAATGTCATTTTCATTGAATTTCGTTCGCTAACGATCGACCGAAAAATCAGTTCGAATGGGGGTGTGTGCGGTTCGGATCAAATGAATGCTCTGTCGATCGATGTGTCAATTGATCAGATCAATCGACGTTGGTGCGTGAGGCTAGCAACCAACCGCTTGCTCGTTCACCAGCTTTCGTCTCAGCGCCAATGGATGTTCGAATTGTCGTCGCTGTCTTTGCCGTCGTCGCCGTCTTCGCTGTTGTCGCCGCAGCAGCGATATGCGATATCAAATATGAACATGAATGTAATCGTCAAGATAAATATCAACAATTGACAAACAATATCAACTCACAATTTCAAATTATCGAAACAATATTGGATGAATTTCGTTCAACATTTGTCGATGATTCATCGTTCTGACGTTGCTTGTGCCGTTGAATTTTGTATAGTTGACCTTGCTTTTGACAAATGCACACACCGAAGATGATTGTCGTCATCGGCACGCCATTTGTGCGCTCAATTGGTGGTCCTCGCCCTGTTCTCCTTCGTCTCCTGTTCTCCGTCCTCCATTACGAGTTGAAGGACGGCACTTTGATGAGAAGTCCTTTTGCATTGATTCGCCTCTACTTCGATTCCGATTCGAATGGTGCGGTGCTTTTGCCAACAATGCGGTCTCTATCGCTTCAAATTCACACTCAACGCACACAAACGCACCATTAAAAAGTTGTATTGTTGACGATGATAATAGAAAGAACTAATTAATTAACGACGAAAATTTACAATTTGAAACAAAACAAAAAAAAATCACAACAGTTTTAGATAATAACCTTAAATATAATATTCATTTAAACGGTTACAACGACTGCAACGACGGCGACTACGCCGACGAAGACACGAGAAAATATACGATTTTGCGTACAACAACATTCAATAACAATACACGAACCGAATAACCGATATAGATCATCGTCATCGCCATCATCATCATCATCATCATCATCATCATCATCATCATCAACGTGAAATGAAGCACATTATGGATGACGAGGATGACGAATCGTGTACACACCACGACGACAATAATAAAATAAAAGCAACGATAAAATACTATCAATCGTATTAAGCGCGATTAAATAAAACTTGAGAAAAGATGAGTCATATGTGTGTCGCATCGGGTCGAATTGTCATTTCGGTTGTATCATGCGTCCGTCTTGCGGCGGTCGTTCGTGTCGTGCCCGTTTTGTCAAATTTTTTTTTCTTGCTTTTCGTTTTTTTTTTGTTTTCAAAAAAGAAAAAGAAGAAGAGAAGAAAAGAGGAGGAAAAAAATGTTTTCTTTTTATTTTCATTTCATTCGAATGAACGAAATGAACTACCGCCATTAACAGGCAGCGACGCACAATGATTCTTTCTGAAGACGACGACGACGATGATGATTTTCTGGTTGTGCAAAAATCCGGCACACAAAACACACACTCAACACACTCACGCCAAATGAACGGCGTAATTTCGCTCGAAACGTGCGCTACAACACACGTAGCGAAATTATGCGATACGATGCGATGCGATGAGATGCGGTACGATGCGATTATTCAATCAGATGAACAGCAGAAATGAAAAGGCAAACAACGATGATAAAGGCAACCTTTGATGCTAATGACCATTCTGATCGACGGATCTACGGTCGGGATCTTGGTCGAGCACTTTGTCATTCTTCGTCGTCCGATTGTCGAATTCGAAATGTAAATTTACATAAGGGCAACACGTGTTATGTAAGTCAAACAGATTGGTTTCGCACACAGACCTTGTTCGGGGAAAGGTTTTGAATTTTTTTGCTTTTTTTCGATTTCATTCCCGCAAACAGATGCGTGTGTGATTGTCTGCGGGGGGATGAGTCAGACAATGGCATTTCATTGGGGAAATCGAAATCGGTTGTGGGACTCGATTCTGAACCTCTCGGTGGTTCCGGGCATTGGTAATTTCGTTGAGAAAACATTGGCCGGTGGCGGTCACCGCCGCAACCGCCACCACACCACCCCTAACGAATGAGTCGTCCCCCCGGCTCAACTCAAGTGATGTGCTGGCGTCATTTGTGCGGTGTGTACGTTCCGGGTGTGCAGATGATAAATGTGCTGTTGACGTCATGGCTGTCGTTTCAATTTCATCAATTGGCAGCCCAACCGGGGGTGGCCTAATGCCAATGCATTCAGCACACAAATGACTCATCGCCACTTTCTTTCGTGCGTTGTGCTGTGTGTTGGGTTTCTTGACTGCGCCCTCCTCCGATGATGATCGTTAACCATCAATTGATTTCGTGCAACGCATCCAAATGAAATGGAAATGTAATTGAATTCAATTAACGCCAATTAAATCGAATTTGTTTCTTCTTCTTCTTGCAGATATTGAAACACATCCCGCATCACCAGTATTCCCTCATCTGCTGCTTGGCAATGGACGTGATGCTATCGATCCAACCAGTGTGGGGGCCAATTGTGTATTGAATGTTACCTGCCAACCGAGCTCACAGCCCCGACCTGGTGTTCGAGTCAAACAGATACCGGCCAGTGATACACCGCACCAGAATATCAAACAATATTTCCAAGAGGCTTACGATTTCATCGGTAAGTTGATTGTAGTCAGCCAATTCGAATGATTTGGACAATTTTGACGATGACATTGACAACCGACTGCGACAGTGACTCATTCAAAATGCTCTTCCTGCCTTTTGTGCAAGAAAACCAGCCACTTGAATGTCACAAAGCTGTTGACTCCGACGTTGGCTGGGCGATGCTGAAGCATGAACCGGCAGCGAAATGTGTTTCGACCATAAATGGGTGTATCGGTTCGCGTGAGCATGTTTTTTGTTGTCGGTTTTTTCCTCGTGTTGCTTCATTTTTCTTTTTTTTTGCGGAAAGTCGAAAATTGCACCTTTCGATGTGCATTCGGTGCGATGGACTCGGTGCCGGTTTCAAGTACATCGCGCGTCACCTTCAGCAGTCGATTCTCCTTCCTGGCAGCATCATCGACAGCCAGTGCCCTGTTGCCAGTCTCCCGAAGGCCCCACTTCGGCGAACACTACTCCAAAATGAGATCATTTCGAAAAAACCCAATTCAACGGCGGAATGCGCGAACAAACGAAAATCCGTCGAAGAAACTTAATTAATTAATTCGAAACGATGAACGATGAATTATGGCTGATTGTTTGAGGATGTTTTTTTTTTTAAAGTTGGATTCTCTTCGCGATGGAGAATGTCTGCGAAAAATAAGTACAAAGTCCGTGATGACGTGTGTGTGTGTGAATGGCGTGCGCGTCTTAGATCATCACGTGAGTGACGCATTTGATTTGTGTGTCATCGGCTTCATCTTCGGTATGCGCTTCGGACTCGAGCTTTGACGCAAAATATACGGCAAAAAACGAGGAAGGTTGTTTGCGTTGATTCGTCAGAGAAGTGACAGAGCCGTAAATGCAATGACATCGCCATGCTAATGGCCATTGGGCATTCGGCGAATCGGAATCTGGGAAGTTATTTCTCACATGACCGCGACACGGACTGGGTGGGTTCGTTCAGAAGAGAATTCAATGTATTGGCTTCCAATCGAACTAGGCAACAACGTTTCAAAGAAACGTTTCGCTCAAAGTCTGTGCGGCGTTCACCCGAAAAACATCATTGCAAAATCATAAATAGACCGAACAATGCGAAGGAAACAGACTTCGAATGATCTTGACGTTTGCATAAAACATGAGAACCATTACCATATCGTATTTTCCATTGGTGCGCCGGCATGTTGGTGACGGGACGTGAATTTTGTCGTCGCCAAAGTGAGCGACATTTTGAAATGACAAATCGCGATTGAAACTCCAGTTCAATTGCGATTGTGATTTGAGATTTTCCTTAATTTTGCTGCGAAAGCGCTTTCTGATGGTTCGTTCGGATGAGTTATGTCATGAATCAGGTGCTGTGCAGATGACGAAGTGATAAAGCCAGCAGAGGCTTTGGCCAAAGAGTTGTCCGAATTGCTCTCTCGTACCACATCTGGCCGATAATCAAGTGGTCGAATTTCAGTCGAAAATATGCTAATTTGATGGTTTTGAGATGACAACGCCAGAAGACACACGAATCGTCAACGAAAAAGAAAGAAAACCAGAGAGAGAGAGAGAGAGAGAGAGAGAGAGATAGAGAGGGAGAAAAAGAGAGAGGGGGAAGCGTGATCGGGCTTTTGCAAGCAAGCATTTGAACAGAAAAATGCCGTTTGCGCCGCCGTCGTCCGAGTGTGCGACGATTGCTTTGCCTTCGTACGACCTTTAGCTACGGCGATGACGTGACATAAAAACGTACATAAAACTAGTTATGGCCGGTAACACACATCGCAACGACCGACCCAACCAACGACCGAAGCAAAGAGCGAGAAATCAAATACATGTCCCTGTGCGCGCATCCGACTACACCAATTCCAAATGCAAAGGAGACACCATGCGAATTGTTTTGGCCAATGTCGACGAAAAGAGAGAAGAAGAAGACCGACCAATCCGCACACAGTCAATAAACTGGAATTTTGATGTGCCATTATCTGCAATAACACCAGCACTGATCACCGTGGCCTCAGCATCCACAGCCGATGACGATGGTGATGACGATGACCATCAACCGAAGAGGGCAATCATCGAATAAATTTATGTAGAAATTTCAATTTTGGATTCTGATTTTCGTTTGACATTAAATCGTCGTCGTCGTCGTCGCCATTGTTATCCTCGTCGTCCTCGTTGGATTCTTATCGAAAACAATTCGAGTTTCAATCCAACGTAGTCACAATCGACTGAGTCGGAAAATCGATAGGACCGTTGTGGTTTCGGAGACTCAATCAGAACGGACATCGCGCGATCGACGGATAATTACATGGGACTTGATGTTCAACCCTCGGAGCCGAACGAAGTGAAGCGAACAATGGTCTGCGGGGGCTGTTCTTGCATCATACAAACACACTCGTACTGTCCCCTAATTTCGATTCAATTTGATATGTTTTGGATGCGTGATTAATATTAAAAATAGCAGTGAGATTAACAACAATCAAACATATGAGTCATTTTCAACGTTTTTCATTTCTTTTTTTTTCTTTTGATAAATGATGTTTGCCGGCAATTGGCAATGGCGTCGACGTCTTTCCGAACCACAAAACATATTATTTTTCAAAAGGCAAATGCAATCGATCTTCATCGTGAAACGGGAGGGAAAGAAGACCAACACAACACAACATGATGATACAACTCTAGAATGGAATTTAATCATCGCGCATTGTGTCTATTCGGTGATTAATAATTCATTCATTTGGCCAATCATCATCGGCCTAGACGACCAATGCATTTTCTATCACGGCGATTATTTATCGATCCGGTGGCCTTGTGTGTTTTCAAGACAAAGTCGCCGTGATGTCATGAGTAGTCGAGTGTGGACGGTGGTTTTGTGACGCCGGCAAAGAGAACAAGCGAAAAATCAATTTTAGGCAAATCGTCTGATAGTCGTATTGTTTGTGTGCTTGCTCCGTGTGATAAAAGTGATGACATTCGGTGCACCGATAGCGTTCCACACTCTGGCCGCTCCAGCCAAGCATTGATAATCCAATTCGAACGGTAATGGCATTCGGCCGCACGAATTTCAATTCGGTTGCCACTAAAAAAAAATCGAACCCCCTGTTTGCGAATCGATTTTCGGATTGAGTCACTGGCAAAGCCATCCAATTCACAGATTATTGAGTGTTTCATTTACGATTCGGTAGCGGGCAAATTGAAACAGTCAAATGCACTCGAAAAGTCCACTCACCGTCGAAGCCATCCGTTTGGCATCGCCCTGGAGACTGAAATCCATTTCGGAACCCGATTCGGTGGGAATAACCATTAAGCATCTCCTACATCTGGCTCGGTGAATGGTGAATGCTCGTTCGAACCTGGTGGAAATTGCATTTTATTGTCACAACGCATATGCGAATGTTTATTGGCATCGGAAAACATTACCCGGCAAACAGAGGGAAACGGCATAAATAGCCAAATGGCGTTTTATGGCGTTTGTGTTTTGGGGAGGCGCGGCGACGAGAGACGAGGGACCAAAAGAACGTCTCAGTACTTGTGAACAAGTTGAACACACAACAGACCAGATGAACCAACTGGCATGCAGCATGCATCAAAGCACCAGGAATGTCAATGATGTCGATCATGGTTTTGACAAGAGCTAAGCAAACAGGCAAAAGAAAAATGAAATGGTTGAAATACCGAAGCAGTGAATGGGGGCGGAGGTGAGCGACTCTGGTCGAACCACTGGAGGGCATTATTCGGAATCGAATCGAGTGCTCGTCCCCTTCGAGAGAAAGGACGTGCATTCAAATAACAAATGGGCTATGATTCATTCGATACACACTCGCACACTCAACCAAAGTCATTCTGTGATGTGCGGGACAATACAAATGAATGATCATTTCTCGTTTCTTTCAAGAATTAATCAAAGTACAAAACAAACAGAACCATTTAACACATTTGTACGGTATTTTTCGCGTCATCCTGTTCCACACACGCGTGCGCATATATACACACACACACACTCGCCATACCGCAACTCCAATTAGGAGTTTTACAATTCGAAAATCATAGTGCATCGCCAGCGCTGTCGGTTTGAAGTGATTCGTATTAATGGGTTCCCGTGAAACAGTTCTTCGCTTATGTTTTGGTTTTGGGAAAATTCCTGAAGCGATTATTCATCGTCGGGAATATTTGCTGTGATAGAAATGAATCAATTTCATGGAATCGGCGCCATCGGAAATTCACGATGACGGTGGCCAGCCGACCGGTATGAAGTCGTTTGTGCGATTTATTTCGTATCTTTTTTTTGGAAATATTCCTCCATTGGACTGTCAGCAACAACGACGGAATTTCGATTTCAATTTCATTTTTAATTGCAATCGACAATCAGTTCAGACCGTTCGGAAAGCACGCTATGAGTAATCCGACAGCATAATCCATGCAATGGCATCGTCATTCATTCGTCATCACCGATTGAACTTATGTGTCAATAAACAAACTATTACCGTCTGTCTGCCGCACATGGTAATTGTGTATTTACATCTTTTCCATTTTGCGGAATCAACAGCAATGAGCAAACGAACGAATGAACGAAGCGAAAGAAAAAAACAAAAAGAAAAAAAAACGGATCGACGAATCGAAAACCAAACAAACATTCCGCATGAAAATAAATGAGTGTTTTGTTCAGCCATTTGGAATACTTCTCGGGCCAGCATCGTGTTCGCGATGATGATTCAGAACGATATTAGACTGTCAAATGTTGAAAAATTGAAACTACAAAAACTTCATTGAATGAGCCCGAAATTCAGCCGATTGTAAACAAATGATGTGATCGCGCAGGGAAAAATGACTATCGAACACCGTTGCGATGAGCGTTTTTTGCCGTGCCGAATTATGTCATGGACGAGCAGACAGCTAGTTCGGGTGACGCGCATCTTGTCAGATTTTCGATTCCCGTCAAATTCTCGATGCATTCTGTTGAGTTGCTGACAATCAATTTCCACTTAATCGCATCAGCGTTCCAGGGGCAACTGATTACAAAACGGCATGTAATTCTTCTCCATTGTTATCGGTAGTGTTGCTCGCCGCACTCATCAGAGCCGGCCTCTGGCATGCATGCCGGAAACATGAATTACGAATGTACACATTGTCACAACCGGAAAATCATCATTTTTATTTCTCTGACTGTTGCGTATGTAAGACATCTTTCGTTTTGGAACGTTTCTCCGGTTCGGCCTCGGCTCGACCTCGGTGCGATCAGCAATATCCTCTCTCGCGGGCTTATCATCGACGTAGACCCGTCTTCTGTTTGCAACTCAGCGACCCCTCAATCTTGCAGCATGTTCCATCGGAAACCTGGTCTTGTACGCGTGTCATTGCTAGCAATATTTATCGCATTTCCTTATCGACAACATGACGCACGATTGCACCATTGGCCCAAGGAGGTGGGAGGCATCGATTCGAGCACATTCGAATCGAATCGCATCATTTATCCGACCGGAGAAGAGCTTGCCGTTTGTACCGAAAAACATTCCGAAATTAATTTTCCATAAAGACTGATAATCATAATCGCAGTGAGAGCAACGGTTGTTGCCCGAGCACACAATAGCCATGAACGTCAGCCGAAAAATATCCCATTCAACCCTAAATCCCCGTGAACGACTGAATATAACACGGGCCATTGTTCGTGCCGAAAACAAAGCCACTCATTCTACGAGCTTCCCTCCTTGGCTTTCACAAACACACACACAGTCCCAGACTCACGGTCGAATGCGTCGATTGCAGATGAATCATCGACGACGTGACGGTATCCTTGCCGATCGTCATCGAATCTCGTCGCCTAAATTGTCTTTACTCATCTGTCTCTGTCCCTCTCTTTCTCTCTTTCTCGCTATCTCATCCGCTTATTTGCACTCGCACGTTGAATGGTGAATGGTCGTTTTTCGTGAGGCGCTGGGAAATGCGCCAGATGAGGGTTAAACGAATATCATCCGTTAAAAATAATTTCCTGTTGAGACTGATGTTGTTTAACATTTCGAGCAAGTCATTTGTTCGATTCTCGTTGTTGGTTTTGGGTTTTCGTTTGATTCTTTTTTTTTTTTGGTTTGAGTTTGAGATTGAGTTTGTCGAGGTCGTCGTCGTTGGGAAACGGAAACGATAGCACATTAAACCGCACCGGTTTGGCCGTTGAATCGGAGATGGGATTTGTTCGTTTGGTTTCGGGTCGTCGTCAGAGCATGTGCGCCATCGAAATGCAAATCAAAAACGGAAGTTCGCATAAAAAACACGAATCATTTTGAAATTAAAGGAAATGTCTTGTGGCCAAGCGACGTACGGTATCTAAGTGATAAAACGGCGGTGACTAATCGAGCACATCAGAGTGTATTTTCGACAATTTTTTTTTCGGCGTTCCGAGATAAGATACGGCCGCCGATGACGAACATCGACCGGCAACCAATGCCGATGACAACACGATCTTCACGACCGACAGACGACCAAGCAAACACTCAACGCATGGTGACATCGACGGTTCCAGAGCGAGTTGCGATCGAATTTTGTGCATTGCAATGAGGAACGCACGATTTGCTGCGTAAAAATTTCTTCAAATCTGAATGGAAAACTCGAAGCAAACAGACTGGTTTCGCGCGAGAGTTGACACTCGCACTGAAACAGTCAACCGAATCCCATGCATATCGAATGGGTTTCGATAAGCAAATTGATATTAAAATGAAACTCGAGTCGTGGAACGGAATTGATGGCGACTTAAATCAAGTCTCAACCGCTGAATAGACACAGGCACAGCACAACCACGAAGACGAAGATAAAGACGAAGACGAAGAAGAAGAATGGAACATGCGAGAGAGACTGAATGTTGCCTTCGTTCAAATTGGCTTTGCCTGAAGGCAAGGTTGGACAAGGCTGTTTTATTTTCAGCGAAAAATATTTGATTTGAGAGAA
>JANSTV010046890.1:0-15058 GCA_027564135.1 Lestremia cinerea
GCAAAAATTGATTTGAATTATAATAGACGGTTGTTTGGCTTCGTTTATGGCTTTTTCTTTGATTTAAACGATGCGATTGCGATGTAAAGCGGAATTTATGCTCAACGCATTGTGGTTATTATGTTCATGTTTTGATGAAATTATTAATTCGGATTTTGATTTATGAACGCTTCGGGAAAGGTTATGGTCCGGGAACTGATGAATTCGAATTGAGTGCTGCTCATTTATTGATTGCATCGCAAAAACGTCAGAGCGGCTGCTAATCATGTGGAGATTGCCGAGATTGTCGACCATTGGCGAGTGATTAGCCGAAGTGGTGAGGTGCGCCGGGTCACAGCTGGACTGTGAAAACTGGAGAGTGGACTTTCATCGGTGCCACTAGATTTGACAGATGGAAATTTATGTCGCTCTGAATGAATAGCTGGCTGCATCTTGAAGAAATGTTCATTAAGCATCTGGCACAATGGCCATCACTTTCGACGAGACTAATCGCTAATTTGACAAATGCAATAAATTATCACCCATGCGCTGGCTTGCATTGTGCTTTCCTTAGGTTTTCAAACAATGGCCGGACTGTGGACCAGTTTGTCGACAATTTTGTGTTTCGAAAGTGAGCCAAGAATTTGCATAGCTCGATTTGGCGTTTTGTCCGTTTTTGCAGAATGTAATTGGATCAATTTTGAGATTTGCATTCGAATGGAGAAAATCGGTTGAGACTTGAAAATCCGCTTTTTCTCTTGTTTTCTTTCGTTTTGTTTCGATTTGTTCAATTTCGTTCGTTCAAAAGAGAATTTTCAAAATTTGGTTCGATCGGAATTCAAAAAAGGAGAAAGAAATCCGAGTCCCGCGATCGAGGCGGCACTCATCGAATCGAACCAGACGCATGGCGCCGTATAATTTCTATTTTCGCTGGTCATCGAGGAGCGCTATTTGCTCAACTGCTTTTTCCACCCATTGAATTCTCGAACGATTGTAATACGACAGTTGATAGAACCAAGCAAATATATCAATTAAATGCAATTACGACCATTGGCAACGAAATCATTTGAAGCGATCAGCATTGGGCCAATTCGTTCTTATTGCATGTCTTCGACCAATGTGCTGCCACTGCGTCGGCTATTGGATTGTGAAAATAACGGAACGACGACTTTGCCAAGAACCATAGTTTCACGTCGATGCAGTTAGGTGGAATAGAACGAGACTCCGGGCCAAAGCCGATGGGTGTTGAGAATTGCATGCAGCTCAGCGATCTGATTGAGTGACGTCATTTTCCAGACGAAGAATTGGCGATAAGATCGAGTGAGACGTGGAACGTTCTCGGGAGATTCTACCGCTCGTCTCAAAAACGCAAAAGAAACATCAAGAGCTCACCTGATATCGTTGACATTGTTCGATTGTGGTTTCCTCGAACCAGCTCGGAGGGCCGCAACGTCGACTCTTCCACGACCTCCAATCCGGAATCGGAGTCTGCGTCATCCGAGTCATCTTCATTTTGATTGGCATTTTCGATTATGTTCATTTGGAAGTTGTTCAGATGGTTCGAGTGACTGGGTGCCTTCAAAGGTGGCGGCAAGGGTGGGGGTGGCGGCCCGGCAACTGTAAAGAAACGTTTTCCTTATGAGTTTCAATGTCGACGCAGCTTGTCAAATTGAATGCGACGAGCAAAAAGTGAAATCTTCGATGCCCAACTGCCATAAAATGTGTAATTTATTTAATTAGCATCCGAAGATTAAGCGCAGCGCATCGTGAATGACGGCATTGTATTTAAATTTCAGGCTAGCTGCATCGTCGCATTGCTTTAACGATAAGCATTTGCTCGTGATTTTCTGTCAGAGGAGAAATGCTTCTCGGTTGAATGTTGCATGAATGAATGAATGTTTTGTCATAATTGCAGTCCAGCGAGGCCTCAGACGAATGCTGTCGTGATGCTCACCCTTATTTTCAATCGGTTCCGGCGAGACGATCCTCTTTGCGTGTCTGGCATTATTCGCTGGTGAGTTTCCGGCACTGCCATTCGGATTGAGCCCGTGCTTCTGAGCGACTTTCGTTCTTTCCGCAACGTCTTCTGGCGAGCAAACACTTTCATAAGTGTCATTCCTCTGCGAGTTGTTTATTTGATTGCTCTTCATCACATTGGTTTTCTTGAGATGACTTTCATTTGACTTTCGGGCACTTTCGTATTTGTCATACTTTCCTTTGCTGAGTTCGTTCAATTTATTGCGCTTCTGGATGATGTTGTCGCGGTTGTTGCTTATGTTCTGGAAGGAATCGAATGTTATTTGGGGAGAACAGCCTACTTGAAGCGTGATGACTTACGTGGCCGCCGTAGTGGACGATGATGTCGTTGCTGTGATTGGAACTGGCGCTAGCCGACCGACTATGTGAACCGCTGTCTCGTGATCGACTTCGTCCAGTTCCATACTTGGCTTTGGTGGCATTGCGAGCCTCCTCCCGAACCAAGTATATGTCCTCGTAATCATGCTGTTCCGGCAGGCCATTATTGTTCATAATCGTCGAGTTGGCATTCACTGTGCTGGCATTGCTTCGATTCTTCAACATATCGTCCGAGTTTGAAGACACCGAAAGGCTCTCCTCGGAACCACTGCCAGCTCCACTGCTGCTGGAATGAACTTCAACTTGCACCGTCATTGCATTCGGATGCGAGCCATTCGAGCCGTCCTTGTTGCTGCCGCTGTCCGAATCGAACAAATCTTTCACGCGATTGTAAATCACTTCCTGGGGGTCATGCAAGTAGAATGACTCGCCGGACACGCTGCCACTGGGACTGGTTGGCGTCAACAGTCCATTACGCATTGGATTGATGTAAAGCCCGTCATTCGGAATCACGCTGCCGTACAGTTCGGATGGAGCGCGTGATTGATTGTAAGTGCTCTCTTGACTCGGCCGAAGACTAGGCGGATGCAAATAGAATGGTTCTGCGTCCGAACTGCCCGTCGACGATTTCGACAAGAGTGTGTTGTGAGATGACGTCGACATCTTCTTGTGATACGAACTCTTGGATTTTGTGGACTTTGTTCGGGTGCCGCCGTCGACGTAATCGCTTGATGTTCCGTGCTGCACCAACGCATTCAAGCACTGTGGAAAAAGACCGCCTGTTATTGAAGCGCTTTGGTAAGGACGAGAGCGAAACGTACCTCAACTTGTTGGTTTTCGGCGGCATCGTTGATTGGACTCTTACCGTATTTGTCCAAAGACAATTTAGCACCGTGGCTTAGCAGCCATCGCACCGCTGTCAAGTGACCTCTGGAAGCGGCGAAATGCAAGGGAGTCGCACCGTCACCGTCTCTCAAGTTCGGATCCACCCCTTGGTCCTCCACCTGACGAACGATACAAATTGAAATACTCCTCTGGAAGTCGACCTTGTCGACGTTCATGACTTCGCATTGCAAACAACATGCGTCGCAAACTAATGCAGTCAACAATCGCTGCTGACACAAAGGCAACTCGTTCAACCGACCAAACAACTTTCCTGCGTACCAAACCCCGCACCGGCAATTCCTCAACCAGACCCCCAGCAAGCGTGTTTGCACAAAATAACTGTTTTTGTTTGGCAGCATTCTGCCTATTTCTATTAACCCGACCGAAATGCAGTGCACATTCGATTCGCTGCTTTTACAATCAACCAAACAATATCCACGGCGGAAGAGATAAGAATGAGCGTAAACATAATCGATTCAAACGAGTTCAAACGAATTTATTACCAACGCGCATGAATGGACCATTTCAGCATATTGTTGCGCGGCTTGTTTTGGCCGATGGAAAGTAAATCAGGTCAATTTCGAAGCGAGCTGTTATTGTGCTACCGCATTTCCTTGCCACCCAACGAAGCGATGACGTCACAAACTCACCATCCATTTCAAGCAGTCCAAGCAGCCCATCTGCGAGGCCGCATGAATCGGGGCCATTCCATCGCGAGCCCTCACGTACAACGATCCACCGGCTTCGAGCACCAGAAACTTCAGGACGTCCAGATGACCTTCCTGAGCGGCCAGATACACGGGCGTTACGTCATTGTCCATTTGGGTGTTGGCGCTGTAAGAGCAACGAGAGGGAGAAAAAGACACATCAGCAACTGGAAACAAGATCGACTCTGATCGACGTGAAACGCCCGGAAGGCGCATCGATCGATTGCATGTTGACCGTTTACGCATTACGTCAAACCGATAATTGCGAGTAGCGCAATTGATCACTGCAATTTGCTTACTGACACAATTTTCCGAACAGAGTTTTTGCCTCCTTCGGAGCATTTTCCGCGCATTCTAACAGCCGGCCACACCGTTTCGATGGGCTTGTTGAGTAACATCTCAATTGTGATGCCACGCAAATAACGAACATTGTGTGCAAGAAAAAAAAAGCAAGGCGTCCGTTCAACGGCACTGCAATAGCCATCGTCCGAATCAATTGTTGTTGTTTAACACGAATTCTGCTCAAAATTATAAATTATTTATGATTCATTTTGAGTCAACGCCGATGCTTAGCGCTTGTGCTTTGCTGTGTTGGACGGTGCTCACCCATTTTGAGATGAATGAGCTTACTGGAACGTGAAAAATTACTGTTTTCATGTTCGTCTTGCAATGGCTAATTGGACGATGGTTTTGATGTAAAAATAGAAATTATTTATGGTTTTTTTTTTTGATAGTCCGGAAATTACTGTTTTTCAGCCACGAATTTATGGCACTGTTGTTATGCGATGCGGTTTTTGAATGAGTTTTCTGAATTGATGCTTTCGATCAGATGGCTAGCGTTGGTGTTGGTGTTGCTTTGACGCGATACCCGGATATTTCGTAACGCCGTTCGGAAGCGCAAAAAAACTCCCAAAAATGACGACACAACGCACAGTGACGGCGGTCGTGGAGACCATTTGGAATTCGCTCTGGTTTCGATACGCGTGCGCGAGAAGATCCCCACGGAAGCTCCCAAGACGGGATCCACGAAGCTCCACCAAACTGTCACGATGCTCCCTCTGCTCATCGTATCATCGGCCGTTACGCAAGCCGCCCGCCGATTATATAAATTGGTGCTAAGTAAAAGTTTTCAATGAAACATTCATTCCATTTGTTTTTCTCACAGAAACAGCTGGTTCATCATTTGTGAGCGAAAAGTTCACTGCACAATCGAAATGCAGTCAATTTTAATTAAAACGAATGAAATGAAACAACAATAATGATTATGCGTCAGCGTCAGTTGAGCCGTCAGCTGGTTAATAAGATGGGATGAATCGTGGAATTGCCCAGAGCGGCACAAGTCAACACGGCAAGAACGGCACGGGGTTATTTAACGCTTTTCTTTTCATCAATTATTTGAATTGGCGAACAGAGTGAAAGAGAAGGGCGACTCGTGTGCATGAGAAGATGAGATTAATGGGTCGAACAATGGCGATAATCGATTGATCGACGAAGGGCGACCGGTGAGGTCCACCACCGCTAGATGAGCGGTTGCTCGGCGCAAACCAAAGACTTCAGACGGCGAACACACAGGAGGCGAAAGAAAAATTGAATTTCACGGCGAATTGGCGAGAAAACACATCATCAAAACGAAAGCCTCCAGTGTCAGATATTAAGCGATAAACTTGCACTTTGTGCACGAAAACAAAGTGTTTTTTTTTTCTTAATTTAATAAAATCAAATTGCACCGAAGCCATCGATGGGCTGCAGACGATCGATCGATTTTCATGTTCAATAATTACGAGGTGTTAAAACTACAACTTTTACTTGGTGGTCATGACGTGCCTTCCACATTCCCATTCGATGATTGCCGATGTTTCTTTCGCTTGCTCGCAATGTCGATCATTTTTGTGAAAGTTAATTTAATTTTGCTTTTTAACCAATTTACGGTTTAGTGATTTTTCCAGAAAAAAAAGATCGTACATTTAATTTGATTGCCTTGCGGAATGGCTGTACGATGTCGGGCCGGCCGTTTTGTACGTCGTTTTTTTCGATTTTGCATTTTCGGTGATTTACAATCGAATGCACGAAATTGAGTTGTTTTGGAAATGGCTTTTGGTGCGCGATGGATTTTCCATCGAAACGTGCGTGGAATTCTCTCATGAGAAATGAGGTGCTTTACGATCGTCTGTCACGCAGAAACGCTCAATCATCAGCAGGGATGCCCGACGAGATTTCTTCAAGAATTTCACTTTTCTGACTGGACTGGACTGGAGGCTCGTCGTCGAACTCAAAAACTCCCATTCATCAAACACTCGACCAGCTGAGGCGCGATTGCCTAATCGAGTTGATTCCGTGACAGCGACCTTCCGCATTAACCGCCCACGTAAGTCCACACCGACACAACGTTCACGGTTGTGATAATGCATATGAATCAATGCAAGCCCATCATTCGACTTCGTATCGTTTAGTTTTCCACTTAGAGCAGTGCAATGATGAACATTCGCACAGCCAGTGCTTTCCAAAAAGGAAGAGGAAATGCTCACCAATGAATGCACTTGTGATTGCAACGAAACATTCGATGGCTCCCATGCATAACTCATCGACGAATTCGTGAAAAACGAAAGACGAAAACTATGTACAAAAGAAAGCAAAAACTCAATCGAAATGCACATGCGCAACATTTTGTTAATTTCGGAAATGTAGAGCAGACTGCATTAATTAACAACGAATTGAAGGCGTTCCTTTTCATCAGCGCATTGTTTGCCAACGAATTTGAATTACAAATAATTCGTCGACGGCACGACGCAACGCAAGTGATTTCAGCCGATCGCAAGGCATCATCTTTCTTTTTCAATTTGCGGTGAGCTTCACGAAAAATGCGAAAAAAAGCGAAGAAAAGTCCATTTGAACCTGCAGTCGGTGGGTATTTGCAATTACCATTTTAATGAATAATGTCGAATTGAAGGCATTCAAGAAAAAAAAACCGGCACGAAGAGAATTCGCAAACAAAAGAGAAACAATGGCTGTTTGGCAATTATCGGTTCGACATGTCTTCGGTCGACAGGCCGGTCGCGTCGGCTGGCGTGTGCGGGTCGTAAAAATGTCGAGAAAAAGAAATGATTTTCGCGGCGAAACACCGATATTTCGGTGGACGGCGGAAGAGACAATCAAACGAACTCACTGGCGGAGGATCGGACAAATCGATTTCGTTGATTTGCATTCTGTTTTCGAATTTCGTTCCGGTCGACTGTGGTGCTCGAGCAGACAGAGGTTGATTAGTTGAAATCTGGCGAAATTTCGATCATTTGACTGAAGCCACCGCACAGAAGCACCGCACAGAAGGCGCATCTCGAATTTCTCGAAACCGAAAACGGGAAAATCATTTACCTGACCGTGTGATGTCGTTTGTTGGGTGATTTCGTGAAGCCATTGCGATGGCAATTATCATCATCGTCATCATCGTCGATAATCGGCTTGTGAATGCCGCCATAACTGCTAGCACATTTCGACGAATTATTGGCCTTTTTCGATTTCTTGTGCGTCAACACATTGGACATTTTGCTCTGGTGTCTACTTTCAGTCCATCAACGATTCTCAAGTTGGCCCGTCGAACCGAATCCGACAACAAAACAATCACTGGGTCACGAAAGAACAAAACACTTTGCGATTCGCATACAATTTCACACAGCACAATGACATTCAATTCGCCAGCGTTTCGATGAATGTTCTCGACGCGATCATTGTTTGATCGACAGATTTCGACATGTTTCAGCGCGCGATGGGGCAATCGTTTTCATGTTAATTGTTTATACTAGTTGGTTGTTGTTTGTTGACGCTTTTCTCATTTGACACTGAAAATCAGACAAACGTGTAATGATGCTGGTTGCGCTTGCTTGCATTGCTCAAGCGACAACCGATGAAGAAACTCAAAATGTGGTCATTCAGCAGTTTTGAGATCAAAAACGGAAAAACCATCGAATCAGAAATAGAAAAAAATAAAA
This sequence comes from Lestremia cinerea, assembly GCA_027564135.1. Classification (NCBI taxonomy): domain Eukaryota; kingdom Metazoa; phylum Arthropoda; class Insecta; order Diptera; family Cecidomyiidae; genus Lestremia; species Lestremia cinerea. Next base: position 7,910 of record JANSTV010046890.1, read on the forward strand.
CAAAAACAAAAGCGCACAACGAAAAAGACACGAAATGAAGAGAGAAGGAAACTGAACGGCACGAACAAACGACGAAAAAAAAGCCACAGACAAAAAACTCGAAAACCGCCAGCAATTAAATATGTGGCGCAATTAGTGCAGTGCAATGCGCATGCACGTCGCATCGTCTAAGCGAGAAACTGGTTCGATTTGTCAACTGAATGCGTTGCGAGACGCTGCCATGCGATGCAACGTCATTGCCGTGATTCCGTTCAAATGGTCGTCGCATAATTTCTCCTCATCACGGCCGTTTGATGTTTCCATCAGAGAAGAGACATTGCACACAAATCCACGATGAATTAAGATCAAATTATGAAAAGTAGATTACAAAACCATATCGCATCCGAGGTGTGGTGTCGTTTGATGGCGTTTTTCATTCCTTCATGTTCGGCCGCTTTGACTGACTGACGGCCTGTCGAAGGCGAGAAAGATCTACGTTGAAACGATAATGAGCCGATTATCGATCACGATCACTCGGAATGAATGTGGAGTAAGTCACGGGCAAATATGTTAATCCTAAATAATCCGTCAGAAGTTGTTGCCATTCAGACGATTGCTGTCGTCTATTGTTTGAGCGAAAAAGTGAAATTGACGGAGATGAAGAGGTTTGAATGGCTGTTTGTCTTTGCTGGCCAACATCAACACCGAGATGATGCTAAAAGTAATGTCGGTCAGTGTCGACGGCCGACGAAGAAATTTCGCTTCCTTCGGACGGAGATTAAGTCCGTTAGATCTCACAGACAATCGGCCGTTTTCGTGTTTGATCCACGCGTGCCGCAATTGAGGTGGATGTCAAGCGACTAAACGGAGTTGCGATCAAATCCCGTGGCGATGACGATAGTTCGGGGAACGGTTAAATGTCACTTGATATCCACTGCGATGGGTAACTTGATGAGAACTAATTGCGCCGGTTAAATGATTACGTTATGTTGCGTTAATTCTGATGTAGGCCATGTGAGGCGACGCGGAATGTTTATGATTTGATTTTTTCGGAAGAATAATTGCGGTGAACCAATTTTGAGAAACGTTTGACGACGGTGGGTCTTTGAGAGGTAGCAGGAGGAGGGCCACTCGAAGCCCATTCTCTGTCATCAGATGCCCAAGAGCGTCAATGTCCAACAATCGATGGCCATAAAGCGACGGTCGGAGCCAATCAAAAAATCATTTTTCGAAGAAGTTGAAAAATAAAATAAAATGGAAATCCGACGGTGCGATGCGAGACAATGGAAACAAACAAAAAATGGATTAGAAATTTTGGTATTTTTCTTGGATTTTTCTCATCTTCGTTTGGATTGAATTCATCGAATGTTTGATGGAAATATAACGAACGAAAACTAACTGCACAAAATGGCACATAAAATAGTGATACCAATACTGGTTCTGTCTTCGGCAGAAAACTGGCCGAGATCCATGCGCAACAAAGCCACTTGAGCGATGAGCGTTGGAACAAACGAACGGTATCAATCGAATGGAACAAGTCGCTTAATTGACTTGAAAAGTAATTCATTACGATCGAAAATGGAAGCGGACTGGGAGGATGGACAACGGACTCGGCGATCGGAATGGGCTTAGCTATGCGCGTTACGGAATGCGTCTCGTACGACTTTGATCGGCGATTGATGCGCGTAATCCACATTGAGCTGATTGTCACTTGATGTTTCTCCAGCGGCTTAATTCACACTTTGATTCGTCGCGTAGCCAAGGTGACGTTTTTTTTTGGGTTTTATTTGATTTGAACAACTCACATAAATCACATTAGAAGCGTAAAATCGACCAAGAAGAAATCAAAACACGAAAAGAAATTGGGTTTATTGCACAATGGAATCCAACACTGGCACTAAAGCATTTCGACCGCAATTGAAATAAACCGAATCACAAAGCACAAAACGCTTGAAAATTGCACGACGCGAAACGCTCAACGCGAAAAACCAAAACACAAGACGCACGACCAGACGAGACCACACCGAACCGAACGGCACGATGTATGTTATCGAGTTGAACGGCAAACACCGAATAAAACTGATCGACTCAAGAAATTTTCTGTTATGCGATTGCCGCACGACGGTAGTTGCGGCGAAGCCACCAACACTCTGACGGGCAGTGCTGTTGCTGTTGCCGTTGCCACTATGCGCTTTGAGATCCAAGCAAAGTCTTTCTCAATAATTGCTGTTATTATTGATAGCTGGTGTTGGTCCGATCGCGGTGGCTGCCGCTGTGCTCCGTTTTGGATTTGAGTTCTGTTTTCGACAGCACAGGTCAGATCGATGCGAACGGTTTGTTTGACGGATATTAACGATGTTTTATGGCTTTGACTGCAAGTCGTGGGCTTTTCGGAAAGAACAAGTGGTTTCATGCCGTTCGGAAGCGAATGGTTTGTTGACACTTTTCAGATCGCTCGTAGCTTCTTGGACCCTCCAATGGTCTTCGCTGCGCTCAGCCACGAAAAAAAAACAGCAACCGACGATCACGCTGCATGAACATTCTGAAAGTGAAATTTCGATCGTGCTCCATCGAAATGTCCATCTGCACCCCAGGCCATCGAGGCGTTCCACATCGCTTTCATACTTCAATCACAGCATTTAATGATAACATGGCGGCCACCAACGCAATTAACGATTTCAATTAACGGCGCTTCAGTGATTTCGCGAATGTTCGATTGTTGATCGAATTCAAGAAAAACCTCTGAAATTCCATTTCATCGGAGTCGATTCGCCAATAATTTCAATTCCATCGCGTTCATATCTACGTTTTTGTGCGGCCATTCAAACAGTCATCGCACGGAAACCAATCAAAGAAAATACAATTCGTTTTGATTAATTACATGTTTGCATTCGATGTTTTGTGTGTCTTTTGTGTTTGTGTTCGTCGACACGTTCAATGACATTTCGATTTCTGGACGGTTCGCTTTCGACTGAATTTTCACCGAAAATATCTGTTTGTGCGAAATTCGCCAAGAAAATCGTTTCAATCTGCAGGGGAATGCTCTTCAAGTTCAATGCAATGTGTTGCGTCGTGGCAAATAGGCAGCAACGTTAGGCCGTGCAAATGGGTCAGCGAGAAGGTAATTGTTGTTTGACTTGTTTGATGCTGTTGCGGTGCTTGTACGTTGTCGAACGCGTGAAACTGCAAGATTTATGGCCGATTGGTGATTTACAACGATGGAATCGGAAGCACCCAATCAGCTGGCTGCCTTCCTTCATCCGTTCTCGAGAACTACAAACAAATCAATTGACAGACGAAGCTCGCGATGGCAAGAATCGAATCGGATGCTGTTTTGGCTCAAGTTGATTGCTTCAGAGCGATGTCAGTCAGTGAGTAACTCTGATGGATCTGGTCAAGTAGCAAAACGACTTCGTATTCGGAATGGGATGTTCGAAGCTCGCTTTGAACGGTTTTGTACAAACAATTTTGAGCGATAAATAACAAAAAATCGTTTCGTGGAAATGACTACAGCCGGTGTTATCTCTGCTCTTCTCCAAAACTCTACACATTTGCGTCGAACAGTGCGGCGCAAAACAGCTCGTGGCGATAGTCCGCTGAACGTGTCATTTGGGGCGCCGATGTTCGCAGAAGTCAATTGAATGAGACGTGCTAATTGCGCGTGCACCAACGTGGGTTCTCCATATTTAAGATGCCGATCGAACGTTCCACCAAACCAGTATTCGTTTGGACTCCAAGCAGATTCACAGCCAGAATGAACAGTCGTGAAGTATTGTAAGCTCATTTTCCCGATTCAAAGTGCGGATTCCTAAGTTTCGATCTAATTTCAGAATCTCGTGTCTCCTCCAAGTGGCACTGCTGATATCGCTGTGTGCGTCACACGGGATTCCTCGACACCCAGACAACACATTCGACATGGAGTTCATAGGCGGCCTTTTCGATGGTGTGCCCATGAGGTTCATCCACACCGAGGAGAACTGCGATCGCGAGGGAGCCCAGTCGTGTGTTCGTGAGAAATATTGGCTGAACATCGAAGGACCGTCTAAAGACAACACTTTCCAAAACTTGACGATTTTGAAGGCGTCCTCTTCGCAGATACCGAAATATCTGTTTTTCGTCTTTCCGCAATTGGAGAGCTTTGACATGTCACATCAGAAAGTGGGAAAAATCTTTCCGGACGACTTTGAAAACGCCACTGATTTGGAAAATCTCGATTTGTCGTACAACATCATTGAGCAGTTGGATTTGGAAGTGTTCACGAACGCCCCGAACTTGACGAAAATTGATTTCTCTCACAATCTCATCAGCGTCATCAATCTGCCGGCTGATCTGAAGGACACGCTCAAGTTCAAGGAGATAGACTTGCACAACAATCGCTTGATTTCGTTCTCCACGCCGCTTGGCAGCTTCTCAAAGCTGCAACAATTGACATTGACCGATAATCTTCTGGAGGAAGTCAGTCCAGTGTTCCCATACGCGAAGAAAGGGGCGATAAAGCGACTGCAATCGGTCGAATTGTCGAACAACCCAACTCTGCGGGCAATGGAACCCATTCGAATCGATTCGAACACCGTCCACATAAGCAATTCCAGTGTGCGAACGTTGTTCATTTTCCCAAAAATCCTGTGGTTAAATGCCAGCAACAACAACATCTTCGAGATCATCATGGAAGACGACGGTGACTACGCTGTTCGGGACCTGTGCCTGGCATACAACTCGCTCACGTCTGTGGCCAATTTCAGCAATCACAACTTCAATAATCTCACCTCACTCGATCTGTCGCACAATTTGCTGGAAAAGATCGACTTGACTGCCTTCGCAAAAATGAACAGTCTGGTCGAGCTGGACTTGAGCTTCAACAAACTATTCAAAATCGATTTCAGAATCATTCCGGAATCGCTGCTGTTCCTAAACGCCTCATACAATCGCCTGAAGAGACTCCAAATGAACGAAACGACTCATTCAAACTTGCAACGTATCGACTTGGAGCGAAACCAACTGACCGAACTGGAAGTCGATAGAATCAAACAGATGGCGCCGAACCTTTCCAGCATCGATTTGAATGAGAATAGTTGGAATTGTACGAATCTCAATGAAATCGTACTCGAGCTGAATGTCAATAACATTGAACCGGTGCTGAAGGGCAACTGGAAGGAGATCGCCGTCAAGCACGGAGGCAATGTCAATGGCATCGCTTGCATCAACACCGTGCAGATCTCGCTGCTGGAAGGCTACAACATCCTCGACATCACTCGCTATTTCAACAAGAAAATTCTGAGTCTGAAGCACTTCATCGAAGAGAAATTCGACGATTTGGACGAGAAATTAAGACGATTGAATTACTGATCGCAATTTGTCGCAGAACGAATGTCAAACCGCTTGAATTTAGCATAAACGAAATAAAAACATGTTTTCTTGAAAATGATCAAAAGTCCAAATCGAAATTCAAATGTCAATTAGAATCTCCCATTTCGGAAACGAATAAATTTTATCTCGCTCGAATGGTGTGCCGTTAGAGCACAATCGGATCGTAGCAATCGCTAATCCGTTCAGCAGAATGTAAACAAACGAACAGAAAGAATCCCGCGGAGTCTCAATTGGCGGACATTTCGCATAAAATTCTCGTTCGGTTTGTTGTGTCTCGCAAAACGTGAAATAACAACGAGCAACGATCAAACACAACATTCGTTTTATGTGTAACATCAAGATTACGTGAAAAATGTGGTTCACCAAGATTCGAACAACCAGAACGGCGACTTGTTTATGTTGACATCACAACCGTTGGCTGCCATTCAGTTCGGTGAATTCTTCATTTGCATTTCACACGAAAGTCATTTCGACGAGATGCCATTCGGCTGAAAATGAGTAAATGAATCAATTACCTGATGTCCGGTGTTGCCTCGACAAGTAAACGCACACAGTCCAAGCAGCCGCGCGCAGAGGCATAGTGCAAGGCCAACGCCCCACCTCCAGGTCGATCAGACGATGGAATCAAATGGGAATTGCTGGATGACAGCGAGTCCAGATGCGAATGCATCTTGGACTCGCCCGGCCCGTTGCAACCCAGTGTAGGTCTGCAAAGCAACAAAAAAAGCACAAGTTATTTCGCTTCGAAGCGGTTGAGTTGAAGGAGGAATTTGATGGAACGCCGGCAGTTAGACTATCTCAGCGACAGCTTGAAAGCATACATTCAGGGGTTTTGCTTGTCCACGCTTTTCACTGTCTCCGATCTTTCTATCTTCGATGATTAACTCGGGTAAAAACAACATAATCTAAGAGTCAAGACTAAATGAAATCGAAACATTGATCGCTTCAGAAATGATACCATTCGACACGGTTGATTGCGGATAAAAATTGCTGATGAATCCCATTCATTTGTGACGTTTGATATTTTTTCATCGTCTTATTGATTATTATTTTCAACCGATAAAAACGTCTGATTGGATGAAAGTTAATCGATCGTTGATCGTTGATGAATGAGTTCAGAGGGGGGACGTTCCACTGGCAAGGATGTTTGCTGATCAGAAGTGACCCTGTTTGATGGTTGGCTGGTCGCGAGAATGATGACTTTTCTCTCGAAAACGACGATTCAATGACAACTCAGCGACGACGTCGCCGACTGTTATTGATGATTGGACACGCCAATTTAGCGAATGTGGTCGCAAATCGACTGATCTCCTTTCGTTTTAGCATAATTTCAGCGTGTAATAGCTGACGTTTGGGCTATTGTCTCGCGAATGCGGTTTGGAAATATCCGATCGTTATTCGAGACACCCAACGAGAGAGAAAGGATTTGTTTTATTGCGAAATGGCCAATTTGGATCATGCATGGCTCAATTTGTGTTGCCCACAGAACCGTCAATTGTTAGTTGGCTCGCCACTTAGCGACGATTGGAAATGATCGAGACGCGTTCGCACGTGATCGATTCGCAGAGGATGTGAGTCGACGGTCTGTGAAATTCACCAACGAACCTCAATTCTTTCCACATGAATGATGGATTTGGGATTCAAATTGGGAGTATTCGTGATTGCATTGTGATTGCCAGAGTGGCTGCTCGTTCTGATAGAATATTGCTGACATTCTTGGGAAACATTACGTCGTCAATGCTGCGTGAAGCTTGAAAAGATGGAATCGTAATTGGAAATTTGTGTAAATCACGTTTGAAACCA
>JANSTV010047001.1:0-15053 GCA_027564135.1 Lestremia cinerea
AATATGGGATTGCCGATTGGCACTTTGTCGTATTGTTGCACTTGAGCCTTTCCCTCGCAAACAAAACAGGTGACATCGCCCATAATTTCCGTGGAGCCATAAAAATTGCATAAAATATGCTTATTTTCCGGAAAATAATCATAAAATTCCATTGCCAGAGAAGCTGATAGTGTTTCACCCGAACAAATCCAATATCTCAAGTGACCAAGCAGTGTTGCATCTTGTTTCAGTGACAAATACATGAGCAGTGATTTCAACAGCGTCGGTACCAGCACCAAGCGTTCGATCTTGTACTTTTGCAGTGTAGTCACAAGACGTGTCGGGTCCTTGGTCTCGCTTTTCGGCACCACAAGTAGAGCCATTTCTAGAAGAATTCAAGAATACACACGGAAAGGATTGCCAAAGTGATCATCAATTGTCCCGTTCGAATGCTGAATGGCGAATCGAAATCGAAAGTGCAGAGTACACAACTGCCGCCAATTGAGGAACGCAATTCATGCGATTTGCGTTGTTCGCGTGCGACGCCAGAAGACAAACGACATCATCCAGTCACTTACCGTTCAAAAGTGGTCCCCATATTTCCGCCAATGAATCAACAAATGTAAGTGCAGTTTTGAAGACACCCACATTTTCAGTTGGTGAATAAGGAAACGATTCCCATTGCCATTTCAACCTGTTCAAGACTATCGAATGTGGGAGACGAACACCTGGAACGGGTTCGTGAAAATAAAAGATGGCAAATGAAGGACAATTCGTGATAATACCTCTCGTCATCATCACATCACATCATAATTGATGAATGTCCATGCAAATTGAAAAGACCAGATTGCTTACCCTTCGGAACGCCTGTACTGCCGGAGGTGTAGAGCACGATACCCAAATCACTGCTACCACCTGTTATTGTATCGCCATCAGGTGTATTCACCTCGGAAAATGTACTTGCTTCCGCTTTTAGTTTCGACATGGTTATCGCATCGAAAGCCGTAGCAAATAATCGCTGATCGCAATTGCAATCATCGTAAATGACCAAAACGGGCTTCGACTCATTCAAAATGTGTTCGATGCGATTTGGCGGAAATGTAGGATCGAGTGGCAAATAAGCGGCACCGGCTTTCCAAATTGCCAGCAATGCGATTAGTAAATCGTCTGAAGGGCTCATACAAACCGCTACGATCCAGTCACCATCTGGATTAGGATGAGCTTGTTGCAGCTTGGTGCGGTTCAATAACCAGCCAGCCATTTGATTGGCTTGCGCATTCAACGAGCTATAGCTCTTAATTGTCTCATTTTGACCACATGTCGAATGGCAAATGATGGCTGGTTTATTGCCACATCCATTCGCAACATTTTCCTCGAGAATGCGATGCAAGAACTTTGGTTGCAATTCACGCTGGGCTCCTTTTATTATTGACAGCTCTGGAACGGATCCCATGTCGGGGCTCGATTCTTTTATTTTGAATTCTAAAATTTAATCAAAAAAAACTTATGGAAGAAATATATTGCCAAGCGTGGTTCACGGAAAGGATTCATTCACCTCTCATCAGCTGATTAATCAATTATTAATTAATTATTTAATTAATTAATCGACAGAATTCCAAAACCATCATCGATGGAAGAATTTCAATTGAATAAACATATTTTATCAAGGGCAATGGCGCGAAAGCGCTATACAACGCAGTACAAAGACAAGCCACGAAATACGAACGAAAGAAAAAGCACAAAACGAAAAAATAAAGCAAAAAAATATTCTAAAAAAAAAAATGAAAAACATTAATTCAAAAATGAAATTAAAAATTTATTTCGAAAATGTGTTTCTTATTATTGTCGAACGGATGACTTCGACAGAATTCTGTATTTCGATGGTTTTCGATATCTTGAGTTTGGTTTAACGTGAAGGCAGTCGCTGATTTTAATGTGGTTTCGTGGAATTTGAATACGGTCGAGGTTACTCTTTGAGAACATTTTCTTGTTAATTCTCATGCACCCGAGGTCTATCATTGCGAATGAACCAAAGCAAACATGCTATTGATCCGACAGAGACATTGTTTACCAATCAATCAAACGCATCGTTCAGAACCATTTTGCAAAGTACAATTAAGAATTAAATTGACGACCAAGCGAACAATTGAACGGGCAAAAAATCGAAATGATGAAGAAAAAAACGATCAACCGAATAATTGTGATTTGAGATCGAATCGGACGAAGGTTGCAGTTTACAACTCGGTTTTTATGCGCTTTCGGATTTAATCATTCTTGAATGTCTTAATATCATTATTCTATTGATGGTTGAATGGATTGATCGCTGCTATTGAGCGTTCAGTGTTGTTGATTGAATGAAACCTCGTCGATGAACTGCCTCAATGAAAACCTCCACCGGAATTCGGCTATTCATTCAACGTTTTTGGTCTATTATCGATTATCGAGTCTTCGGCAAACGAATGATCATTTTGGAGGCGATTCCAACCAAACATTCATTAAATGATTATTCAAATTTTTTCCATCGAAATCGTCATAAACATTTCGGTGCGGTCATTGTGTGTTTTCTTTTTTATTCCTTCTGTTTTGTTTGTTTTCCGTTTCTTTCATTGCATGCGATTTCACTTTCAGTTTGACGGTCACGGTCAATCGACATGCAGTTGACATTCATTTTGTTCACATCGACCTTTTTTGTTGTAGCTTTCTCACAACCGCTGCCGTTGTTGGTGCCATTATTATTGTTATTAAAGGTGAATAACATTGTCGGACATTGTGTACAAATTAAATAACAAAGAAAAGCAAAAACAACGACAACAGCAACATATACCGAATGTAACGAAGGCATTGCGAAACTTGGTGTAACTTGTAATATTGTGTTGAGTCATTGTTCCGATGGCAAAGCCGTGATTTACCGTAATAATATTTCGTGTAAAGGAAACCAGTGCATTTGATATTTGTGTGTTACGGATCAGCGATGGTCAGTGCGCGTCGTCGAGGCACATTCTGTCAAAATATTCTGATGGACATGCGAATCTAACGTCAATGAAAAAAATGGCCTCGATTCCATTCAAACCGGTCATTTATTATCATCGCAAAATCGTACAATCTCATCGAAATCGCCCGTCTGTCCTCAAAGTGGTTGCCATAAACATTCGCAAAGAGCCGAAAGTTGATTTTCGAAGAGGTAGGTCATTGCATGTCGACCAAATATGCGACGCATTCTCCAACATATTCGCAATGTATGCGTCTATCGATCATCGGTCTGTGCGTTTTGTGATTCGGTTAGCGAAATGGTAAATGGTAAAATGCACCACAATCAATCAGCGAATGCCTAATAACCCATCGATAGTCCATGCATTAGCATTCCAGAACGGTAACTGTTGCCCGGGCAGTTCAGTATTCAAATTGCGCTCGCAATAAATCATGAGACCGATTGCGTAATTTGTAATTGGCCGTATCTCGGTGTGTAGATCTTGTTTATGGGCAAAACAAGATAACATTGTTCGCAGTTGAATGCTTCATTTGATTTTCGTTTCAATGCGGTCTTGCGAATCGTCGTCATTGATGACCTTAATTGGTGCTACTTTTGCCAGTCGAGGTGGCGCTGTGGCAAACGCATCATCATCATCCTCGACGGCACAGCTCGCCATCGAAGACGACGGCAATCAGTGACCAATTGGTTGGTCCGTCAGTCCGTTGCAGCGACGAAAAATTCAACAAAATTTCAATGTTATTCCATTGCGTTAAGTGGTAACGACACCAGAAAAAACCACGGTGGTTAAATTGAAATGGCAATTAAGATTACGGCCAAGATTTTGTAAATTGCATTTTAACAGCATTATTGGTAACGTATGATTGCACCCATTTGCAACATAAGCCAGCGCGCTCACATGGATCGATCAAAGCATTTTCCTTCCGCTACCGTTGTTGCAATACCGGTTTTTTCACGTTTGGCCGACGTTTTCTTTTGATGGTTTTTTTCCTGTTTTTGTTCATATTTTATGCAAAATCTACATTTTCGAATCGGTCAATAAGTAGAAAGAAAATCGCTGCATCAAGTTCGTTGACGCTTCGGTATAAACTCAATGAAAAAAATGTCCGAAATACTGTAAAAAAATAGAATTCGAAAATGGTCACACGAATCCACTCACTGTGAAAATGAATGTTGTCGCGCAACCATACCACCCGACCCATTGTACAAAGTTCAGCTGATTGTGTGCATTCTAAGATTCATTCATAAACGGAAATACGTTCGTTCAATGAGCCTTGCTAAAGTAACTTAATGACAGGTCTGGACAAAATTTCTTTTGTTGGTATTGGTGATTTTGCCAATTGGCAATGAAAAAAAAAATTGACATTTGATGTCGTCAAAATTTTTGATGCCCATATTCCTCTTTCTCATTTTTCAATTATTGAATAATCCATTTTTTATTTGATTTTGGCCAAATGGCGGAGCAATTTGTCTCATTTGTGGTGAATTCCCTCTCATATTCACCAAAACAGAGCATTATAATTTAGCGAGGTGTAGTTGGGTATACCAAAATATAATTTTGCGGTCGGGCATCTACATACGTATTTCTTAAAAGAATTTGACAAAAATGGATTCGATTAAAAAAAAGCAGCGGGATAAAAAAAAAGTACGCTGTCAACAGGATTTGAACCTGTGCGGGAATATCCCATCTGATTTCGAGTCAGACGCCTTAACCACTCGGCCATGGCAGCTCGTAGTTATTACCAAATAAATTCAATCATCAATTCGAAGTCAATTGGTGATGCATTGTGTTTTACAGTTGTTGCAGCCAAAATGTCGCAAGGGTCAGTCGGCTTATGAGTAAAATGGCCACACCACGTTGTCTTGCACATGTCTATGCTCGCCAGTCACGATGAATCCTGTTGATAGCGATTTTTTTTGTTCGATTCGTTTTGTTGGAGAGTTTTTGATCAAAACCCAGAATAATGACAATGCTTGTTTTTAACATGACCACCACCCAATTGAGTAAGTGCACATCGTAAATGCGAATAATTCGTTAATCGTTCTTCCTCATTAGAATTCGTTGGCCATTTGGCCATTCGGATGGTGCATAAAGCGCATCAGAGTCCAACACACAAATCAACCACTGATTAGTTAATTCTAATTGAGAATAATAATTTTATTATTTTGTCGAGAGTTTTTGTTTGCTAATTTTCTTCCATTTGACCGTGCATAATGTCGGCCAATGCTGTATTGTCGGTAAAATTGTTGATTGTTGCTGGTTTTTTATGCTCTTTTTATTTTCTTCAATGTCAATCTGTCAAAAGTGCTACCATCGTTATTATTGTCGTCATCGTTGTCGGTGTCTGCAACATTGGCTACGGCTTCGATCTGCAATCGACCTAATAGCTTAATTCCGAATGAATGAATGGGATGGATGGGATGATAAGACGATTATGATCGGCGCAATCAACTGACCAAAATCGATAAATCACAGGTAACGATCGATGTTCAGTGATCATGAGATCGTTCACCAATCAAACAATAGCAAATCATTAAACCATACATAATCGCCAGCGGTTTCCATTCGAATGCATCGTTAACATAGAAAAATTATTTTATTTTGCTAATTTTATTGTAATTTATTGTGCCAATTTTCCTCACCGTCGCCATATAATGGCTTTTGGTTAACACCAATAACAACAACAACCATAACAACAGAAACAACAATTTATGATTAGTTAAATATATGTATATGCTGTTGCCATTGTTGTGATTGAATTTTAAATAAATTCCAATCAACGATTACATTTGCCTTTTATTATAGAAAATTGTTCAAATAAAAATGCCCACTGATTTGGCTGCAGACGCGATTGCAATGCATTTTAAATTAAACATCCAAAATGAGCTTTGATTGATCGGTAGATCAAATCATTTATGCATGCGCTGGTGCATTGCAAATGTAATTGAGAACTTTGTGTAAATTTATTCGATGTTTTCGTCAAATCGAAAACAGGGTCGGCTCGAGAATCGTCAGCATCGGTGCTGGCCAATAATCGGTTGTTGTTTAGATGGACGGCGTGAAGCTAATCGACCAAATTGAGGTTCGATTACCGAGTCGAATCATTCAGTACCGTTCTGCTAGTGAAAATACTGGTCACTTGGCATTGAATATTGCAGCCAATTTGGCCACTACTATCACCGTAACCTACAACGCTATCATTACTCTAAATGACAGCATAGCGTTCAATGCTTTTGGGTGAAGTGCATGAAATTTAATTGCCGCAAATTAACAAAAACTACTGTAGATAACAGACAGCAACGAAAAAAAAACAATTTAACAATTCTTGAGTGCATGCCAATGGTTATGCCGTGGCTGTTACGCAATAGCGCATGGTCGATGCCGCCTGCGCGTCAATTATTCCATTTGCGAATGATCGGTAATGTATTGAAATGAAATAGTCGCGATCTCACTTAAGCACTGCAGACCAATTTGAAACGAGACGAAAAAGCGATTGCGAAAGACGATTAAAATGGCATTCATCATGGCTATGGTTTGAAATATCGTGAAATGCCGTTATCTGAAGCCGTGACGGCAAACCAATTTTAAAGAAAACACGTGTTGATTAAACGCGTTTTCATTTTGTCTGAAAACAAAACAAAAAACAATCGGGTTTTGTGACCGATGACTACTCTGCTCAAGGATACCGAATCGGGTTGATCATTCCGAAAGCATGATTATCAATTATCTACTCAATATATCTTGTTCGAGTGCCATCGCCAATTAATTAATTTACATATTTCATTATTAATAATTAATATTAATTTTTGGCAGCACTCTGATGACGTTATTGAACTCTTAATGTAGTCCTTGTTCAACTTCACTGTCGACTTGGTAACTTATTGATTTCGTGCAGAAATATTCGCAATCGGGGTTGCTCACATTTACCTCTAAACTTACCAACAACACCGAAAAAATGATCACAAGGAAATTTAAATTCTTCAAAGCTGCTTCAGGTCAGGTAAAAATACGATTGTTTTCCTTCTCTTCTCAAACTCTTGTTGACATTTTATTCATTCGAAAAATTCAAACTGAATACTATTTGACACACCTCTTGTTTTGACGAAAAAAACAAAAACAACAACAAAAAATTTAATTTGTCCGTTATTCACAAAATTGTTCGTTGATTGGAAAAATATCACAAAAATCGAAACAAAAACAAAGGACAATCTGAACAAACGAACGAATAAACAACAAAACGAAATTTAAAAAAAATGCGAAAATGACGAAAATATTTCAAAAATTTGTCCAACAGAACGTTCAAACTGTTAACCGTTAAATGGTCCTAGAATCATACTAGCAGCTAGTATTGTAGTTGGCCTTCCTTTATATATTTCATCGAAGAAAATTCCCTTTCCATTGGCCACAATTAAAATCATAATAAAAATGCTTAGCGTACAGTGAGTGCGCGATCGGCGCGCAGTAGCTTGCAAGCGCAAGTTACCGCGAAGCGTGTTTAATCAATTTAACATAAACGAATGAAACAGACGACGAAAAAAGCACTTTGAGCCAACAACAACATCATCATAAACTACAACAACAATATTTTCCAAATGAATGTATGCTCAATTGCGTCGCACATGGAAAATGTTGCGATTCATCTCATAGCCCTACCATCGAGCGTGCTGTACCTCCAAAATCAGGTCTATACGCCAAGCCACGGTGGTGGAATAGAGATGACACCATTTGCTCATTGGCTGTATGCAACTGGCCCTGCTTAAGCGGCTCGTAGCAATCGCACACGATTTTCGTTTGAAAATCCCATGTATCATTTTACAATATTCGTCCAGAAAATCGATCAATGTTTGTACTCATCTGCTCGTCGAGATCGCTTGGGATTTTTCGCATTTCTGGATGACGCAACGGACAATCTCAAAGAGTAATGTTGGCCGTCTCGGCAACCAACAACTTTGTCGTCTGTACATAGTCATCGGTATGGAATATCAATATTTGTTATCTTTTGGAATGTCTTCAATGCAAATAATACGATCATTCGCGTCTAAGGTTTCAAAGCGTATGTTTGCGGGACTCGGTTTTTCCAATGCGACTTCGGATGTTTTGATGTGATCATAATTCAATTGAAAGAGAAATTAGTTTATTTTTTTAACCAAACAGGTGCCGGCTTTGTATTTTCGCGAGAAAAATCTTTGACAACAGTCGCATGCACTCGTGTGCACGAATCAAGTACGATCACCTAAACCAGAGTCTCATTAATAAAAAAAATCGAAAATTCTTAAGCAAATGTTTGCGTTAGCAACGCGGGAACAAAATCGATGCATTTTAATCGTCATAATTATCATTCCAAGATGTACGACACCATCGTTCCGATTATCCAATAAATTCATGAGTTCTGATGTTGACGTTTATAATTTCTTCGGCGGTGCTTGTGTCAAGATATTGTTATGAAACCAGTCATATAATTACACGATCAATATTTGATCGGTTGTAAGGCCGTCCACGATCATTTAATTATGCGAGTAATAAGCTGACATTTCGGACAGAGCATTAACAGGTTGTTCGGGTTCTTCTAAAAAGTCAATGTTCAATCCAAAGATTATTCCTTTGCATCTTTAAATGCATCTATGCATGGCAACCCATCCATGTTTCATTGTTTGTGTTTCAATTTACAATTACGTGATCGATGGTCGATCGTTAACCAATTTTTTCTTCTCTTTTTTTCGATTGCTTCAAAACGAATCACATCGAATTTGAGCGATTCATTCCGTGGAACGTTGACTCCTAAACACTACATCGATGTCTTAATTAATGGCTCTCGGTCTCCCAATGTGTGTAAATATGCAAAATATTTTGCGTGCAGAGCAATTCGGACCAAGGTGTGTAAAGTAATTTGCTTTTTGTTGAGTACGCTGTACGGAACACATACTCATTATTACACATTATTGTTATTGGACGCTTATTCTTGGTGTTTATGATTTTGCGATTTGTGGAATTGACCACATTTGGCTGATGCCTCTCGTTGAATGTACATACAGCTCAATGCACGCAAGCAGCACGCAGCAAGCAGCGCACAGAAGTCAATCAAAGCATGCGTTGCCCTCGAATTAATATGTTTTTCGATTTGGTTTTTGCTATAATTTTCGGAACAACATTTTTTTCTTCACACTTGTGTCATGACGGCTATTCGCGCTGTATTTCAATGAAGGTACACGCAGCCGTTAACACGAGTCAAACACCATTGAATGCATCGCTTTATTATTCAACGGTTAATGTGCCGATTCGTTTTCGTTTGAGTTTGAGTTTCATTTAAGAAAAAAACGAAAAAAAACATTTCCTTGATGCGATTCAATTGTGTTTGGTTCCGAAGTTCCGAAGTCCCTGATCTTGAACGAACTCGTAGCTGATTTTTGTCGAATCCGAATATTTTTTTTTCATTTCGGAAGAACGATCAAGCGTTCATGATCTCCGATTGCTTGAAATTGCCGAATTGGGTTAATAAAAGATTCATTGAGAGGAAATACATTTTTTCTCTTCAGTAAACCTGGGTTGAAGCCGGGGTAGAAGCATTGACTAATCGTTCGAGTTATTTCGACCTTCATGCAGTCAAAATCGGTGAATGATTGTCGTTATTTTCTGATGGGAAATGCAAGCATCAAAGTTATATCCAAGGTACTTGTAGCTACTCACTCAAGACACAAACCGAAAGTACGGCACCCTCTAATGGCGAACACCGAAAATGCAACAGCTATTTTTTCACTGTGTAATGCATTGTGATTTGACTGAATGATTTGGTGTGAAATTGAATTTGATTTCGTTTCCGCTAATTAAATTGCTTTGTGCATGCGTGAAGTCATTCTTATTGTCGGCATAATAACTCCCTAGACAATCGAATACGAATTCGAAAACTTTCAGAGCCGAGTATTTTGCAAAAAGATTAAAATTTTCGATTGGAATTTATTTGTAATCAAATTTTGCAAATGGAAATACCACGTTTGAGCAACACAACAACGCGATGACGGCGCTTTGAGCCAGTGATCACAACAAACATACTTCAAATACATTCCGAATATATCGCTTATGCATCGATTTAAGTTCGTTATAACATAAGACTCCGTGGCGCAACGGTAGCGCGTCTGACTCCAGATCAGAAGGTTGCGTGTTCAAATCACGTCGGGGTCATTTCTTTTTTTCCGAATTCTTTTTTCAGGAATCTTTGATATTATTTTATTCTTATTGAATTTCCAATTATCGATTCAGTTGAGTAAAGCATCGGCATTTTTGTTGAACAGAAGAACAGTGCCAACCAGGGCTGTCCTCCTCCGGTCCTCCTCCTCCGTATTATTTTTCCTCCTCCTCCGGTCCTCCTCCTCCGCAATTTTGCAAAACTCAATTTTTACTCCTCCTCAGCGATTTTGCAAACTCAATTTGTACTCCTCAAGCGAACAAAAGAGAAACGATTTGAAATTGCTTCTGAACGCAATACGCTTCATTGCAATTTATTTATACGTCGAAAATGCCCGCTCCACGCTGACTTGAGTAGCTAGAACCGCTAAAACGATTTTCGCAAGCTCAGCCAGCTGAGTTGTAAGAGTTTAGAGAACAAATTTTCGTCATCGTCGAGATCATTTTCGACACTGGATTCTTTGGCGTTGTCTTTTGATTCGCTGGGCGCTGTTGATATTCGATTGTGGAGGTACGTTAAATGTCGCACGGCCGATGTCTTTTGGGACGAAGTCAACAAAATCTGGAATCGAAGATCCAGAAATACACAGGGCAACACCAGATTGTTGTTGAGCACTGATTCCTAAAAGACACATGAATCAATTACATGCATAACTCGAAATCGACATCAACAGGAAAAAAGTATTCGCAACAAATTGGAACAATCGAAGTGGAGAAGTTTACCTGCCGTGCATTCATTGCATCAATGAATTTGCACTTCACCCATTCTGCATAGGATTCGCTGAATACCAGGTTTTCGGTTTACAGGCGCACTGTGAGAACTTTTAACGGTAGCATTGCCTCAACAATGGTATGAACTTGAGCCCATTGAGTTTCCTCCAACGAATTTTTTTTTACACTTCTTGACATTTCTTTAACGAAGTTTTCAAGTCCAAAAAGACGAATCGAATTGCGATACCCAGCGGACAGCGCAATCAATTTTGGGCATGTTTAAGCCGCGCTCCATTAGAGCTAGAATAAGCAGTGGAGTGCGAAGCATTCGAACAATGGTTCTAGATTGAAGAAGAAGATTCTCTGCAACCAAATTGATAAAAATCAATCAAGAATTCCACTCAAAACGAATCGAATATATCGATATGTACCAGGGCTGTTAGAGGACTGCCATTTGGACTTTCCTTCTCCTCCGGTCCTCCTCCTCCGCGTTCTTTTTTCCTCCTCCTCCGAATTTTTTTTTCCTCCTCCTCCGCAATTTTGCAAAACTCACTGATTTTCCTCCTCTGGTCTTCCTCCTCTGACAGCCCTGGTGCCAACCCTAATTAGACTAGATTAGGCTTAACTGGTGACAAAACTCACAGAGACTTATAGATTTATTTTGTATTCCAGGTCAAACGGTGGTCAATCGATCGACTCGTGCCCCTCAACAAACAGAAAATATTTTGGGAGATTTCGTCTGCGTCAAAAATATCGACTGTCGCCACGCGTATGCAAGGATCAGCAGCAGTTTTATGATCTCGCAAAAAGCAATAAAACTAGACTAAGACTTCTTTGGCACAGAGAGGCACTATTTTTAAGGTGGTGATTGAGGTAGATTTACGTTAACTCTAATTGGACTCGTACTCAGTTAATTTTGTCCAAACATCCGAAATTTACCTGATTCAGATTTTATTTTGGTTCTTTCAATTCCATGGGAGGAGCCCTCCTTGTCCCCATTTCGGTGACGCGCAAGCCAACCAATCCGAATGAGCCTTGCGCCAACCAATTCGAATGTTTTTCCTGGTGCAACAAGTGTTCTTTTTTTTTCCAAAAAATATTGAATTAATCATTGGCATTTCGACAAGTAAGTTGTCTCATCGGTGAGATGCAGTGCGACCATTTTCAGACGGAAGATGTTTTGTGATTTTTGTACGCGTCGGTGTGAAAATGATGCACTTGTGATTTGTGTTCTTGCGTGCAACAAGTGATTTTGGTCAATTGATAAAATTCAATTTGCTACTATCTTTCATTTTGTTTATTTTATTTGGATTTTGTTTTTATTTAAAATTCATGTATTCATTTATTATCAAGCGCTTATTTATAATTAAGGTGTTATTTATTATGTTGTTTTTTTTATGATTTTTTGATTATTTATGAATTTGTTGGCAACGTTATGATCTTTCCTCTTTTACGCTTCAATTTTATTAAATTCGCCTGATGATCGACGAATTTTTTACTTGCCCAAATGCCAGTGACAGGAGTGCGGAAATCGCTTGTTGGACGATCACGTCATTTTGGAATTGATCTGCAGATGGTCAAAGCTGCACTGATGATTCCTAGAGGATGAAATCAGCTCAACATACTGTGAAAACAAAGGCTCATTTGAATTGAGTCAGTCGCTCGATCACAATTGTTGCAAATGGAGACATAAATGATGACTCGAGGACTTTCTTCGTCCGAAGGTGAAATCTTGATCGAATGAAATTGAAGTAAGTCAAAATGAGCCAGATGATTTTTTTTTTGTATGAAAACACAATGTTTTTTCTTTATTTTTGCGTTTCAGAGAATTGTTGTATCACATTGAACCGAAAGCATGTATACATTTACTTGATTCTGTAGTTAGTTTTATCTTACTCAACCATCATTGCATTTCTTTCTTAAAACTACAATTAATTATCATTCAACGTTCTTCCACGTTCGTTATTTACAAATATTCATTCGATTCATTTGTTTGATTCATTCGATTCTCTGGCATATAATTACATGTCCTATCGATATATCATATATTCATGTGTGTAAATATGTATACATTTATATTTAGTTAAGTTTGTATAATATTTCAATAATTCTCTCAGATTTTCATTGATTCATTGAATCGACAATTCAATTGAAATAGCTTATTGAAAATATCAAACGAAGAATGATATAGATTTGATGTGTGTGTGTTGCATGAATCGTAGATTGATTCAGATATTTATGACGGTGAAAGAGTGGTCACGAAGCGATTAGAAAATTGTAGTTCCATTTTAAATGAATCTGTTGATGTGGGAAATGGATATAATTTCTGTATTTGATGGAGTCAATCCGCATGGAGCTCAGCTGTGTGTCAGTGAGTTGATGATAGAAAAATTACAATAATCAATCACTCTTGAACCATTCAAGTAAAAAAAACAAAATCGAAACTTTTCCTAAAACATTGTTCGATATTTGGAATATTCTGTAAACACTCTGCTCGCAGATGTTCTCTTCAACGAACTTTGAGCTGCGGTTTGGTTTGATGGCACGCGAACCACCAAAGTAACATGTCTCGGCATGTGCACATTTATCATCTCTTCAATTACTTTACATTTCAATAGTCTTGGAAGTCAACATGGTTGTACATACCTTATGGAAACAATCATAAATTACAATTCTCTTAATATGTAACATTTATAAATATAAGACGTTCAGTTGTGTAGCTTTCACTAGTATCGGAAGCGGAATATCCTTTTCTATATCATTTTACTTTTACATTTCTTTCTAATGTTTCTCATCTGCTCTTTTCAATTATAAATCACAATAAAAAGCGAATTGAAATCCAATTTGGAATGAGAAAACTTTCTAAGCCTTCAGTTCTTGTTGGGAAGATATGAAATTGTTCATGTGTTACGAACTTTAAGCTGAAATCATTGTCAAAAAAAAGAAGCAAATTGATTCTTCGACGGAATGAATTGAACAGAGGTTGTCTGATTGATTCCAGGAAAATGCATCATTTAGAAATTCAAATTCGGATATCATTTCAAATAAAATTAGGTCATTAGGCCTTACAGAAATCAAATATCGAACTCAATCGAAAACTGCTGCAAAAGCACGCTGTCATTCTTTTGACAAACAAAGTCGCTTTCGTCTATTTTTTATTAGATTTGATTATTTACAAATTATGGCTAGTTTGCAAATACAGTATGGATTTCTGGAATAAATTTCATTAATTCAATTTATTTATTAGTAATTCGTGTTTCATAATAATTTTTGCACATTACTTCTTCATCTTTCTTTATTTTTTTGACTATCAATATTATATAAATTCTTATATTATTTTTTTTCTTATATGTTTTGTTAATAACAGAAAGGAAAATCTTCTTGTAGGAATACATTATTTGAAATATGTTTGGTTTGTAGCGCTTTATTTGTTCTTATCCATGATTTCAACAATGATAATATCGCTGATCTGCTGGACTAGTGTATTTGTGCGTGTGGGGAAAGGGGTGGGGCGGAAGGGAAGAGGACGGGAGATATGGGTTCTTGGAATATATGTTTGCCCTTGGCTTCAGGCCTTGATATTTACTGAGAGGATCGAATGGCTATGAATCGAGTCCATTTGTTTCAATACGAGCAAACTCGAACTTTACTCAAGCTTGATCTGCGTTAGTCCGTTAGTCATTCATCAATCTCATGTCGATCCCAAGTCGTCCACGATTTTCCTTAAGTAGAATATTTTCAATACTACCATTGCGAGATGGTTTACATATCCATTTTTTTCACTTTGAACAACTCGATTCGCTAGCTCGGCTGTTTCAATTTGACGACAATTCATGTCGTCGGTTAAAAATCTACTAAAATTCTTCGAATACCCAATGAACTTGCATCAGTTTCGGTTGATAAATACGTAGTCCCTCCAATGTAGGTTTCCTATCGATATAGTTGCAAACGCATCGAAAATCCCGTTGTTCTCGAAACGAAACATTACACGCAACTTTCTGGTCCAGGCAATGTGTCCGTTATGATATGATTTCGACTGCTGTGATTTCGATTCGTGTCTTTACTACTAATTGTTGTTGAATTAACTCTTGGCATGTTAGCTGTTTGAGACTGGACAGCCAATTGATTTGCTATTGAGCTATTGCTTAAACTATTAAAATCGACTTGATTGGCCATCAAATCGGAACCGGCCGA
>JANSTV010047112.1:0-15049 GCA_027564135.1 Lestremia cinerea
GAAGACATAATAATTAATGACTTTGCATTATCCGTTCTTGTACATTTTGCTGGACATATTTCAATTTCACCAACACCGCCAGCGGTGCCAGACCAGCAGTATCACATCTGACATTGGCTTAACAGTCACAGCTTAATGGTGCCGGGGCTGGTGTTTGGTGTGCTCGTGCTGTTGCTGTTACAGCCGTTCATACGGGCAATGCTATGCTGGAAACGGGCGGACGAACGAGCTCATCGTTTCGGTCGACCGCAATATAAATTGTATTTAATGCCGTCAGAAGAAGAAACCTCAAAAGCCAGGACATCGTCTCAATGAGACGTTTTACTTAAATGGCTCATGATGTCTGTTGCTGCCCTTTTTTCAGCTGCTATTCGGCAAACCGCTGGCTTATTGCTGAGTTGTAAATTGTCTTTCGATTGCTTGAGCGGTTGTCAATATTGAATTAATTTGAAATCAACGTTGATCAAGTCGATTCGGTGATTCGCTTCCGATACATCGAACCTTCTCAATTAGGATTGTCACCTATTCGAGATTATCTCCGCCCCGGAATCTTCTTTTCCTCCCTCTCGGCCTATATCTATCTCTCTGCGAACGGTCAGAACAGTAAATATTTATTCACCACGAAAGCCACCACTCAAAGCCCCGACTCGAGCATTCGTGTAAACAGTTTATTTCGGTGTCATAGCCATTCATTATCATTATTTCTGTTTGGGTTCCATCTTGTCTGATCTTTTCTTTGATTTGTAGCCGCAAGGCACAAATGATACATTTTCTGTTATTCGTTTTTGGCCATGTTTCCGTTCAGTCGCTCTGTCGTCGCTGCCTCGAAATGAGAATTTATGTGACAATGACTTTTCCGGAACGAAAACCACCAGAATAATCAACTTATTATCATCAACTATCAACCCAAACCGACGACAACGGCGACGACGATTTGATAAATTTTTCGTCGGCTTCGTTTGCTTTCGTTGTCGTTCTGGTTCGGTCTTTGGTGGAAAACCGACGACGGAACGAAACGGTTCAAGCAAATTGCATTTAAAGCAAACGTTTCATCGAATCCACATCGTCGTTTGCAGATCGAAAGCCATTGAAGTTGAGTTGGATGTTTTTTTGCGCTTTCCGCAAAATCTCTTTTGATTTCTTCTTCGGCTGTCGATGGAAATGTCTAATTCAGGGTAATCCCGCCGTAAGAGAAATTTCTTCATTAAAAATCTTTCGGATTTATGTCTGCCGTTCCATTCATTTGCTATATTCATTCATCTTGATGGGCTGACAGTCGGAAAACCAAACCAGCGCTGGAGCGAACCCATAAATAATCGGTGACACGACAGCAATCTGGGTTCCCCAACGTGGAAATTGAACAATTAATATTGCTCGACGTGCGCACTCCAGCAGGAGTTCTTGGCTTTGTTCGCCACCCTCGACGGAATCACCGCCCGTACCGCCGGGATGCGCTCATTCATCCGTGCCCATTCACTCATCATCGTCGGGCAATGCAGATGATTCGGTTATTTATCGACGGCCACGCAGCACGCTACATGCATCGAAATGTCATTGCATTTGTGTGATTATTCCCAAACAGATTTTCGGTCCCGAATTGATTGCAAATCCGCGTAAATAAGCGGCAACAATGTTTATTGCAAACATGGTGCCGTGCGGTCGGATGCTCGGTTCGGCCATTGCTGAGCCATTCTTGTTGATGTACGACTGAACGGAACATCGATAACGGATCGGTCAGGCGATTGGCGGAACCGTATGGAATATGAAAAATGTGGATCTGCGGTGCGGTTTACGGATTTTAATCATTTTGACAATTCGGACTATAAATTCGTTTGTCGTTGACCGAATTTGAATGCGGAATTGTTTCTGGGCAGTTGCCAATGGGTCAGCAGCATCCGTTGTTTGTGGCCCATTTGACGTGTTGGCGTTGCTGATCGGAACAGGACACGGTGCTCATTTCAAATGATGTAGCTCCAGGGCCGCCTGGTCCACACGGCCCGCATGGACCGCAGGGTTTACAGTTTGTTGTAGCCCATTTGACACATTGACTGTTGCATTCTGGATTGCATGTGGTTTTCGTCTCGAAGGAGGAAGCGGCCCCACAATCAACCGTCGACCACTTGACGTTCTCAGTACTGCAGTTCTGTCCATAGACCGTGTCCATTTCGAAAGATGATGCACCGGGAGCACAAGGTCCACAGGGTCCACAAGGTCCACAAGGTCCGCAAAGTCCGCGGGGTCCACAAGGTCCACAAGGTTTGCAGCAATTTTTCTGAAAAGCCGAAATACGATTGTTAAAGTCCAATCCAATAGACCGGAGCGTCTCCAAAACCAACCTTTGGGCCACATCGCGGGCTGTATCGAATCGTGTAGCACTTGGGCATTCTGAATTTTGGATTTTCAAAACGTTGTTGATTCTTCAAAGTCTCAAATCGGAATGAAAGCAGCCGCTCAGAGGAAAAGCAAAGCCACCTCAGATGCCGATTTAAAATTCACATAGCCGCCTACGACCTTCCATCACCCCGCCAACTCGACCTCAAATTCAAACACTCAATTTCGGATGGATGTTATTTTCGTTGGCGAACTCTGATCAAATTTCAATAACGAAAAACTCAAACTTTTATTTGAATTAATATTCGACGACTTTCGTCTGCTATGATGACAGATCGGGCACATCGGAAAATTGAAACTTGTTCGTGTTTGTTTGCTGGAATCGAACATCGAGCAGACTGGAAAATCTCGCAAACATTATGGCGATGCAATCGCATAAAATGTTGCAAAACGGCAGTTTTATTTTTATCAAGTTGAAAATTTCACTTCTCGATTACATCGACAGTTAAACGAACAAGTTTTAACGGAGGCATAAAAAGCCACAACGACGAAGTTGATGATGAAAACGACGGTGAAGATGGAGATGGAGATGGGAGCGGACGGAGAGAAATCAGATTTTCCATTTTCTAATTCGAATTTGTCGGTCGTCAGTGAGCATACATTTTTTAATCATTGTTCAAACGCAATTAACGAAGAGTGATGCAACGCTCAGCGATTCATCATACCGTTGCTAATGAACAGCCCGAAAATGCCGCAGGAATGAGCGAGCAGTTGCGCAAAAGTTTGACCTCGACACTAAAAATTAATGGGTTGCCTGTCGAATGCGAGATATGTGCTCCTTGTTACTGCGCTCGTGCTAATTTTCCACTCGGGCATTCCGACCGAATGGACCGGCCGTTCATCATCGCAGTAATGCTCCACTCTAATTGAATATGATCGTCGGGTCATGTGGCATATTGCATCATTTGCGCTACGAACAACCGTGCGAAATGGCAAAGCCTTGAGAAAACGTCTCCAACATAAACATAGAATGATTGTGACGTGGGGCGTGCAGCGGCACACAAACGAAATAAAAATCCATCGATTGATTCATTGGAGCTCAAGTCCGTGCTTATTCATTTCCGTCCGTCCGCATCCGGATTTTAGTCCCCGAAAAATGTACTGGTGTTCTTGTGAATATTATGAAGCTGCTCGAAGAGCAAAAAACGCAGGAAAAAAGGTCTGGAAAATGATGTCAAAATGTGTACGCTTCGAGCAGCTTACAGCTGAAAGCAGCTTACAGGCAGAGTGGTTTTCCGAAGAGGTTATCATGCCGGGCGTACGTGGCAATGTGTGGTGTATATGTGTAGGTGTATGCGGATGCCATTCAGCTGTTCACTGGAAGCCTACTCACAACATATCGATTTTCCTTCCATTGCTTCCGTGATGGATTATTCGAAACTGGCTCATCTCTTTGCGAACATTTCATTTTTCAACTTTCACTTCAAGCCACGGTT
Source organism: Lestremia cinerea (assembly GCA_027564135.1). Lineage (NCBI taxonomy): Eukaryota > Metazoa > Arthropoda > Insecta > Diptera > Cecidomyiidae > Lestremia > Lestremia cinerea. Next base: position 3,828 of record JANSTV010047112.1, read on the forward strand.
GCCACTGACTTGTTACCCGGAATCAGTCTAATCCTCATCAGATGTTTCATTCACGTGAGATAGTTTTTCATTTTGTGCAAAAAGCATTTCAAACAGAAATTTATCGGTTTTCGAACGATACTCAACCGAACTGACATTGTCGCAGTTATGTTGGATCATCGAGATGCTGGTGACCTCTGGGCGAACATTGTTTGCTTGAAGATCTGCTCGTTACCGACACGAATCCGAGCGGCTAAACGCACGTGGAACACTCAAGGTGATGATTTTCCAGGATGCCCGTCTCACCCGACCGCAAACGAGCAAAGTCCATTATCACTCGCTCAGCACATTGCATACACGATCGAATGCATGCATGCTGGCGTTTGATATGCCATAAATCTCGTCGGGTGTTTTGCCATTTTTTGTTCCTCGCCATTCCGACCGGAGAATGAGCAACTCCGCTCGTGGCATTCGATGGTGCAAGTAGCAATTCAGTGCTATTCTCATTGTGACCCGGCGAGGTAATGTCTTTATGTGTCACGACGTGTCACCGAAGGCATTTTAATGCACTACTCTACTCCGAATGTGCAGAGCTCGGGAAAAAATCGCATAAATTTCGGATTTGCACTCATTTTATTTACGATTCGTACGAGTCATTACCATAAAAATGATGAAAATGAATGTCATCGTCGGTGCTAGTCGGGAAAAAGGTTTGCATCGGCGACGTTGACCCGAGCGGCGGAATGTGCGGAGGAATGATGGAATGACGGAATGACGGAATGACGGAATGGTGAAACGCTGATATTGAACTCCGGCTATTGTTTGACACAGACATGAACGAGAGTTTTTTTTCGAGAAAAAAATATTTCATTTCGAGCTCTCTCCTCTCTCTCTCTCTCTTTCTCTAGTGCTTCGCCGGCGTCCCCCGGGGAAATCATCCAGGATTTGTAGTCCGCTTTCGCACAAATGCCACTCGATGATGTTCCATCTGGGATTGGATGATGTTTTAAAAATTGCTTTCTTGATTACTAACGGACTGACATGCCCTTTCGGTCTTTTCTTCTGGAAAATCAATAAATCTTTTTGATTGAATATTCGATTCAATAAGCGAGTCTGTTTTTTGGCGATTTCATGGAAATTGCATCGTTTTTTTTGTGTTTTGCCTAAAAGATTGATGAACGTCGAGGTGAGTCGGAGCTCACATACTTTTTCGCTGAAAGTTGGTCATCCCTCAGCTTTTTTTTGCATATAATTAGCTTTTGGATGAATGGAATCAGACATTTTTCACTGGAATATTTATTCAAACTCGACGAAATTTTCATGACTAATCTTTTCTTCACTCGCAATTTGTTGGGTTTCTTCGATTTTCAATTCAGCACGGACCGCAACAGCTCGATGGAAAGCATGGTAAGCACGGTGAACAAGGAAGCGCCGGTAGTCGGGGATTGCAACTCGGCACGCATGGAAGCCGTGGCTGCGATGGAAGAGAAGGAAAGCTAGGCCAGCACGGAAGACAGGGTGAACATGATGAACAGCAGGTGGAGTTGCAACCCGCACGACAAACTGAAGGGCATGCCGGAACACATCGGGGATGATAAGGAAAACATGCTGGATACCGCTGGAAAAATAGAAGAATCTCAGAATTTTGTCTAAAAAGAAACTCACTTTGTTTCGGCAAACCTTTGGCAGGCTGTGAGAGTAATATAACATAGCTTTTGCTGGAAGGCACAAATCGAATTTGATTCTCAGAAATTTTCAATTTTTCGCCGAATTTTCAGAGGTATCTCCTTTTGACTGTCGGAAGTAAAATGAAATTTTGTTAGAAAACTGACATTTCTACATAGTAATTGATTTAGAATGCAAAGCCCACTCTCGAAAAATCGAAATGGCTCGTGTCGTCACCCGGAAGATTTCAAAATCTTCCTCCAAAAAGTTTGATTTGGATCGTTCACAGAGTTGAGTTGAAAATGATGACATAAATGACAGACTAATTGACGTTTGACGCTCGTTCCATCTAGAACATTTCATACTCGGGAGGAATGGATAAAGTTGTTGTTTCCTTCAATTAAAAGCTGATGAAATCATCTGAGAGACATCTCAGTGAAACCAATTGAATGACTTGATGTGCGTCGAGGTGGTTTGGAAATTGACATGCAGATTTGGCTTTGGGGAAAAAAGAACGAGATGGTTTGCTCAAAATGATCGGTTTTTATTCAGATTCGTTGGATTTTGATCATTCTAAATGTTACATTTTGTCTCTGATTCAGACCTATGCTCAGTTCAGCATGGACCACAGCAGCTAGATGGGCAGCATTTGGGCAAGCAAGGCAAACATGGCAAACATGGCAGTCGGGGACGGCATCTAGGCACGCATGGAAGCCGAGGCATTGAAGGTAGGGACGGAAAACATGGCAAGCTTGGAAGGCATGGTGAACATGGAGACCAGTTGGAGCGGCAAGCTGGACGACAAACTGGACCGTAGCCGGGACTGCAAGGCGAAGCACACAAAGGCGAGTACGGATAGCACGGTGAACAGCTCTGAAACCAAGATGAAATGTCATTAGATTCGCTTGAGGTGTGCCTCATTGATTGATTGTCCAACCAACCATTGGTCGGCTACAGGAATAGTAAATCATTTCTGATGAATTAAAATCTCAAACTCGATTTGAAAGTTCAAAAAACTTCTTAAATTTTCACTTTGAAATTTTCAAGTGTTCTGCTCTGATGAAGCGTTGGTAGAAAACTGATTCTTCGTTGGAAAAATGCCATTTCGTCTCCGAAAAATCATGGCTTGCCAAGACGATTTCATGCTGACAGCTGCTTGCGCTTGCTTGACGAACGCGAAACCATCAACCATTTAATTTGATCGGTCGAGCGAGCATACAGCGTGTATGCTTGTTGCTTGAAGAATGAAGAATGAAATGAAGGATTATTTGGTGATTTGATGTGTTGCGATTCTAGGGACTGATTGGGATGAGTAGAGTGATACACCGTCTTTTCTTGAATTCATTAACATTTTATTGAAAAGAATTACAATCAATTTAACATTTCCAAATCCTTTTCCGGACGCTGTGAATTTCATCATCCGAAAAGCAGTTTCATCCAACTAGATAGAAAAATTTCTCAGTATTTTTATTTCTACTCTTACTGTCTCTCGAAACTTACGTTCCAATCTCAGCCAGATGGGTCAGCATTTCCTGAGAGAATTGGAGGAGACACCTGGCAAGCAAGGAAGAGAGGGCATTGGAGGGAAGGAATTCGGTCTGCCAGAGAATGGTGGACAAGACGGAATCTTCGGTAATGGGCAACCAATTGAAGGGCTCGAGATCGTCCATGGTCTTGGATTGCATTCATGGTTGCAGCAAGGACCGCATCGTGAGGCTGCATTGTTCGGCATGCAAGTAGGCTGGAACTGAAAAGATGGCGTCGGGCACCGTTGTGGACAAACCGGGGAGCTGGATGGAAACGTGCAAAGTTTTGGGCAAGCTGGTGCACACATGGGAGCTCCGCAAAGTTGAGGACATGCAGGAACACACGAGGGTGCTTGACAAAGCATTGGGCAAGCCGGAGCGCACGGTGGGGCTTTACAAAGTGGTGGACAAGCAGGAGCGCTCGGCGGAGCTTGACACAGCGATGGACAGGCTGGAGCGCATGGTGGAGCTTGGCGAAGCGGCGGACAAGCTGGAGCGCTTGGTGGGGCTTGGCGAAGCGGAGGACAAGCTGGAGCGCTCGGCGGAGGTTGACACAGCGATGGACAGGCTGGAGCGCTCGGCGGATATTGACATAGCGATGGACAGGCTGGAGCGTATGGTGCAGCTTGGCAAAGCGGTGGACAGGCTGGAGTACATGGCGTGATTTGACACATGGGTGGACATGCTGGGGCACACGGTGGGCCACACGGCAAGCACGACTGCGAAGAGAATTAAGAGATCTCCGAACGTTGTAAATCTAAATCAAATCTAATCACTCACTTTGTTCTCAAAACATTGACCTGGATTCATCTTTGCTAGCCCAAGAATTTCAACCAAAACCTCACAAAAAGCAGTCTTCTCGATTCAAAATCAAATGTCAAATGAAACGAAATGAAATCACAATGAGACATTTGTCATGAAATGAAAGCAAAGGCCTATTCGATGAGAAGAGAAACCAGCGGAAAATGGCTGAGGAAACACATTGCTCTCAAACAAATCCATCCAAAGTCTCAGAAGATTCGAAAGCTCTTCTCATTGGCCAGACCAGACACACAAACGTGTACAATCGAGTTAGGAAGACAAGAAAGCTGTAAAACATCTCAAAGCATTTGTAGTTTTGAATAATTAAACGTCAAACATTTGCATAGAACGATCGAAGAAACTAAAGTCGTTATCAATTCATTGCGTTCCGTTCATAAATCTGTTTTATTAAACTCGATGCCAAACTGTTATTGTTGCGTTGCCGATTCGGGCGAATGAAGATGCCGAATCCGACGAGACAAAGTGTTATTTATTCAAAACTACATAAGATAATATCGTCGTTTGCAAAACGCTGTTATCGGCAGCGATGCGACCGAATTCGAAGATTCATCGAAACTTTGCCGAACACACACAAATTAAGTGGCAAAGGTGATGCTGCTGCAGACGGCGTTGGACGGCTTGGTGGAAGGAGAGGGCAACACCAGGCCCAAGACCACATCGGAATTATCGTTAGAATGACTTTGCTCGTGTTTGAAGTGGCAACCGACAACTGATTCCGTCAAGTATTGCGCATCGGAAAACCGAAAACTCTCCAGCGAGTTCCGTTCGAGCATTTTGTCGAAAATCACTCAACTTACCTCCTCATTATTCCGCACAAAGTTTCAAGCACTCAAACTGCAGCTCGTCTGTTTGCCATTGCACACTTAACGATTTAACTAACAGCCAAAGTTGAATGATTTTCGCAAATTAATTAAAGTGAATTGGAGCGATTTCAAACAAATTTTCGAGGGGCTGACGACAGCCACTCGAGAATGTTTGTGTAAAATGTAGCCTCATGCGGAATCTGACCTACTGCGGACGCGGGTGGAAAGTTTCCATTGTCCCGCAATGGGCGAGCTTATAACGAAAGGGCTTGCCGAAGGGCGTTTCGTCCGGTGTCAAATGTAAACATCAATGATTTGTCACCGAAATGCTGCGGTGAGTTTCAAGAGTAGCTTGGCAGCTCAACGAGTTGATTTGTCAAATGTAGTTTACAGTTCATTCGTTGAATCTCGTTAAGCTTCCACTAATATTAAAGAAAATTTCATCCGTTCCGGTGCGTTGGCGTCTCGCCTCGCCTCGCCTCGGCACCCCTGGCCATCTGCGAATAAAGGCATGCGGCAAATTGGGCGTTTTCATTTTATTCACTGGAAATTCCCCAACAATGTCTCGATGAAACGAAGTTAAATATGTATTGAATGGAGACAAATTGGGCGATAAACAAACCGGTGAATCGAGTCGCATTGATTCGAATCGATTCGAACAAACGGCTTCCGTCGCCATTTTCATTCCAATGATGATCATCATCCAAAATGCATTAACATATTCTGAATTTATCTCATTCGTGTTTGTGTCATCAACGTCTCCTGAATCATTCAGTCATATTGATCGCCACCAGACGATTGTTACATTCTCGGAAATGTTCGGCGCTGACGATTCGGGAAACACTAGAAAAAAAATCCAAACAATGCCGACATCAACAGAATAAACAATGGCTGCTCGACGATATTCAATTATCTTCATTTCGATCGATGAATCGTCGGGCAAATAAAACCAACTGCGAACATTGTCGTTGTGGCCGTCGACCGTGATATGTCAGTGGTTGCTGTTGACCATGTCGCCGAGACGGCGGGCGAACACGAGCCAACATCGCAATCGAATTGAAACATCACAAAAGGCAAAATAATCAATTCCACTGCTTTGCTGGCGATGATGCTTACAAATGTCGTTTTCATGTTTTCTCCTCGTTTCTTTCGGCTGTGTTTTTCCCTCGCCATCCGTGGCTGACTCTGCAGCGTTTCTGCTGAGCGCTCAGATATAAAGATTTATCGCAGCGCAAACAATGAAACAAATTGCTCACCGTCGAAAGTGATAATAATTTATTTGCGATGTTTCTGCCATTTTGATGGGATGCTTACATTCTCCGTGACGGATATTCACTCGGTGGATTGGAGGCGAACAAGAAGGTGAATATTTGTCGTTATGAGGCGTGATGTTGATGTTGATTCCGAGTTGTTTGTTTGTTTTTTCTCAACTTCGTTTTTCTTCTGAGATTTTCCCTCCGAATTGAAGCTTCCGTCGAGAGGTGAAGGAAGTTTCAGTCATTCATCATCGCCTCTTCGAAATCCGTTGGGTGTTTCGGCGACCTCTCTGTCCATAGCCTTCGAGACAGGGCAGCTGCTGTCGATCGATCCATTTTTAAGCTCCTTTGAGAAAGCTTCGTAATGACAGGTTCGAAAGACTCGCAATTAAACTGTTTGATGTCTTTCCAAGTCTTTCGAACGGAAAGAAAAGCAACAAAAAACTTTAGTTTCGATTTTGCTTGCGGAGGTAGCCCAAGCAAGTCGATTAAAAGAACTTCTGGTGAAAAAACATTAGAGAATCATTTTTCTCGTTCATTTTGCTTCGATGTTATCGGCGTTTCGCAAAGTTTTTCTTCCGGATGGGAACTATCGACGATTGGAGAATCTCGGTCGAGATTATTGAAGAAATAACTTGCTTTTTCTCAGGATTTTTCCAATTTTTTCAATGTTCACTTCTTCGGCGGAAAGCGATTGTGAATTCCGTGAAATCGAATCTATTCCGATTTTATCGAATTTCGCATCAATTATTACCGTCGTCACGTTCTCCTCTTTGGTGTTCATGCTGCTTGACAATCATTCGCCGTTTCCACGAGCAAAACCACGAGTAATTAGTGCAACTGTGTTTAATCACTCGATCCAGTTTGAGGTTGCTTCAACACGAATCGCATCAAGCGAAGCGGTCTCTCCAGTTTCGAACTCTCCAGCTCTTCGCCAATCGCAAGATTTGACCAAAAATTAAACTCTTACAAACTCGAACTCAAACGAAACAAAGTAAGTTTCGAATTGAATGGAAGCGACGAAATTGAAATGGCTCCGCTTTGCGGTGGGTGGTTGAACAGAGCCAACAAAAGAAGAAAAAGTATCGACAAAGTAGCAATCTCTTGAAAAGAAAACCGATGAATGAAAGCGAAAAATACATTTTGTAATTTCCATTGTCTTGGACGAGAGCGACGAAAATAGATTTTCATTTGGTCGAATCGGTGTCGAGAAAATTGGATGGCTGAGACAAAGGTCTGCATGGGCGAACGAGGAATGATCGAGCGTCGAGTCGGTGGGAGCGTCGTGTGGGTGATGGACGTGCTGTAGGCGAATGGTCGTGACTGGCCGCCTCGCTGCCATCGGTTCACCTGATTTCGAAGGTACATAAATTATTAGCCGGTGTTTTGTGCATTGTTTGGTGCGCCCGAAAAAGCTTCCAGACGAAAATCCCGAATAATGCTCGCAACGAGAATAACTGCTCGACTAGGGCAAGCATAAACAAATGCCATTAAATATTCACGGTGCACCGTTAGAGTCGAACAAATGTTATCGCAATGGCCATCAAATACATTGCTTTATTTTTAAAATTCCATCTTCGATAAAGAGAAAGTTTTATGAAAGAATTCTTCCGATTCGAGGAGTTTTTTTTTTCTTCCCCGCTTTCCGTTTGCTCGTTTCGCTTTCGGTTCCGTTTTTCGGGCGAGAGCAAGATATTGCCATCGACGATGACGAAATGGGAGACGATGATGGCGATGGCGGTGGCGACGAGGGCGACCGTAAGCAACAATATGCTTTTATACATAATTCTAACCAGAAAAACACATTAATGGTTAATGCCATTTCGAAATTGAAATAGTTTCGAGGTGGCGAGTGTTGTTGCTCGAAATGTTCTATGAAAGAGGGAATTTTCAATTTCTCACATTCGCCATTTTGCAGAAAGCGAGTGCCCATCGATGCATGATAAATGGCTGAGAGCTTAATTGAATGGTTGGAGGCTCCGGCGAAAATAGCTCGCCAAAACAGAAATAAACCGTTCCGCGAGCGTTGGATGTTTGCTGAGAGCATTGTCGATGGGAATGGTCCTAAACACAGAAATCGAATGAAACGGAGAAAAAAATCCATCAAAAGCTTCCACACACGATCCCATCCAATCGGATGAAAACCTCAAGAAAAACCTTCCGAAAAATCTCTTCGGTCGGAAAATTGGATCGATATTTTCGATTCGGAAAATAAATTGATGTTTTCGCAAAGCCTTTATATCGAGAACCTTCGATGGCGGAAAACGTGTAATACTCCAACGGAAAATTGGTCTCGTTATGACAAAACAGGAATTTCATATTTATTTTTATTGGAATTTTATCTTTTGTTGATAAAATGGAAATTGAAGGACAAAAACTACGGAGAACTACGGAGCAGCAGGACAGCGCAAGCAGGCAGCCGACCGCTGACGGTGTGGGAAATGAGTTTTCCGATCGAAATTAACTTAACGTCAGCACGAGATGTGTGATTGCAAGCGTGGAATTGCCATTGAGCATTCTCCTCGCACGTATGTGGAGATTCGAAACAGTTTTTCGAAGCTGTTTTTGCCATTGGGCATCTCATCGATCCAAACACAATTCTCCAGTCTCTGGGACCAGCGAGCGCGTACAACGAAATTATTCCAAACAACCATCCATAATCGCAAATTTGATTAATTCAAACAAACGAAATGAATGAAAGGGAGCGAGAGATGGCGAGCGAGCGAGAAGAGCGAAGAAAACGAGAAAAACGTCTGGAAATCCCACAAAAGCAATAAATTTCGGTGCAATAAAACAATCTTATCTGTTTGCCATAAATTCACAAATAAGAAATTCTGGACGAGCCATAAATAAACAGCGGACGAAGAAGGCGACCAAAAAAACTCGAAAAAAACCCGGCAAGCTTTCTGATCAAACAATAAATATGTCTGTTTTGTGGTGGATCCATGACAAAGCAAATACTGAATCTGAAAATTCTTTTGGCTTCTTTTTTCCGGTCGCTTTTATTTTTCCTTTTTACGATCCACTTGACCATAACATTTGGCCTGTTTTTTCTTCGCCGCCATTCGATGGTAATAAAGACAAACTTAATTCACAAAATAGTTTTATCAAGACAGAGTCGTTACGGGGAATATCGCCGGGTTTTTTTTTCTTCAAGGTTTCCCTCTTGAAGGGGGCAAGCACACACACTGTCGCCCACACGTTGACTACCGCATGTGAGTGCACGTGTAAGTTGCAGACTCTAACAGAAATAAATGTCGTAAAATTACAATTGTGGCGTTGTGCTCTCGTGTTTGGTATTACACATAATCAGATATGATTATCCAATTCGGAAACAAGCTACTTGTTCGATGGTGAGGTTGGGCGTCGGTTGCAACTTTCCAACCATATTAGGTCTCTCTTTCTCTTATGCTTTCTCCTTTTCTTTCTCTCTCTCTTTCGTTCTTTCTCTAATTCTTTTTCTCTCTCTCTCTCTCTCTCTCTTTCATATTCTTCGAATTCTCGAATGCAACATTGCCAAGGCATTCCGAGTTTGAGGCAACATTTTGCGCTTACTTTCCAGTTGGCTGTTATTACAGCAAGTGGCAAACATAAAACGGAACACGAAACAACACAAAACACATAATCCATACATAATAATGAACTGTCAGTGGTGGCAAGCAGTCAGCTAAGATTACCGACCGAATTCGGAATCGAATGCACGAGAGCGGTAGAATGGTTGAAGGTTTACTGGGCGAATCATCGGTTGGGATGCGAACGCCTTGCCATTTCAAAGATTGAAACATGGCACATTGCGGCCTTCATATGGGACGATTTCTGAGCGAATGTGATTGTGAGGCGCCATGCGGATGAACAAACTTTCGGGAGACTCCGGCAATGTCATTACTCAAGCGGCTCAATTGAACATTTTATTGGCCATCGGGGATGTGTCGGATCATCGGCGATACGATGCCGATTCCGATCCTGATTGTGAAATATTAATTGCTTAAGTGGTTTTTTGCTTCTCCCTCGATGCCCTTTCAAACAGTTGAAAAAGATTTTCGAAGAAAATTCCGAAAGTTCACCGATAGCAAAGTTTTAATGACAGTTTTGCGAGTTACGGAATTAAATTTAAAGTAAGGGACAGCTGAATGACGATGGTTTGTCAATTTTAGTTTGAGTTGAAAATACTTCGACTGATTGATGGCCTGTGATTCGATTGGGCTCGGAAATGATTCATCAATCATTGACCTGCGATACGGACACATTCCAACGTATTCCAATCTGCAGTGAAATTTCGCCATTTATCGCATCGCAATTTATGATTTATGCGCATTCGATGCATCGCTCAGGCACACTTGACATTCATCGAGAATGTTGAGAGTGCAATTAAGCTTGACATGTTTCTGAATGGGAATTGCCGACGAAATGCTTGAATGGCAGTCACACAAACACACTCACATATTTGGAATGAGATCGTATCGACGGGCTGCTAATGCAATGAATCACAACTGTAACCATCCATAAATTATGATTGAGATGGTGAGGAGGAGCAAGCCGTTCCGATGCGATACATCGCTGTACCGATGCTCGAATGCTTGAATATTTTCGATGTGATTTTTATTCGGGAATCTTCATCGCATTTATATTCGCAGAGGCCCGCACTCAACCTATATTCGTCAACATGTTCATTAGTGGAATATCCACTTGAGTTACGTCTTGAGCATTGCACTGCAGTGGCTTCGCCATCTCAAAAGCTTTTTGCTGAGATCGGGTTGGCTGATGCTAGACCGAGTGCTCGATAAGTGGCCAATTAACGATAGATTTAATTTCATGCAAATCATTTTGGAAATGGAAAATGTTGCGAAAAATGATCTGATTGCACTTTGAAGAGTTGACTAATCGAATATCGTCGATAATATCCGATTACCAATTGCTGTATGGAAGCCATGCAGCCATTCGTCTGCAGTTAATAGATGCGAGACATCCGATACTGCATTGATTCACTTTGAGCGAGTCGACGTTCATCGAATCGATAGCTCATTAAACAATCGCCCGCCCACCAAACTCTAGTTATTCCAATGGATTCCATTTTCGTTTATTCAACGGACAATTCTGAAATGCAATCAACGTTCGATTAAATATTTCATTAATTTAATGAGTTTGAAATGCCAGTGGATCATAGGGCCGGT
>JANSTV010047223.1:0-15045 GCA_027564135.1 Lestremia cinerea
CAACAACAACAACAACAACACCAACAACAACAACAACAACAACAACAACAACAACAACAACAACAACAACAACAACAGCAGCAGCAATCCCAGCAAATCCAAGATACCCAAAAACAATCGGCCAGCTTAAGCAACGGATATCATCAGAGCATTAGTAGCAGCAGTATCAATGGCAACGGCCCTCAGCACGGCTCGCATCTACCTCAATCAGAATTTCAGCAACAACATCTCATCGCACGAAACTCGCTGCAGACGAGCACATTGCCATATCGGTATCGCATGAAATGCTGTGCAAACATGGAAAATCAAATGGTTTCGACTCTGACATCGTCCACACCAACAACCGTATCAACGTCGTCTTCAGCTGACCATTATGCGACGCCACCACGCCGAATGAACAAAGCCACCACCGAGTCATCGCAGTCGCCAGTGACGAATATGTCGTCGTCGTCGACATCAACCAATACACATGCCTCATACCCACCCAATGCCGGCTCCGTTTCCGGCTCCGGATCGGCAAATATTCGCTCGTCGACGCGGAGCGTGCAGAGCGATTTGTCGAAATCCCCAAGCATGGAATACCTTGGCTGCAATGGTGGCGTGATCATAAGCGGACGTGGCAGCAGTTCAGGCAATGCGTCGATGGCTAGCGGGGAAAACCACAGCGGAGCCCAAGCATCCACGATTGCCTCGGTGTCGGCAAGCGTGAATAACCCAAACAACGCCTCGGTCGGCACGTGCTTGCACTGCAGCACTATTCGTCGTACAACGGGCGTTCATCAAACGACCCAGACCACTGGACCGATCAGTCCGGTTCCGCAATCGGCCAATACATTCAATTCGACAATTGGAGACATGGGTGGGATGGGCGGGTTGGTAGCGGGTCCAACAAGCAACTGCAAGGAGGCGGAAATGGCGAACGCTGCCCTCGCGGCCACCTGCATGGCCGTGGACATGGTAAATGCAGTCTCATCTACACAGCCTGGATCCTATCAAGCCTCCGTGGCGACACACCCTAGTCAACAATTGATTCATCCCGAACAGGACCCAGACCGGAATCTGGGGCCGCAGTACGGCATCCCGACCACAATTCGCCAACAGCAGATATCAATGATGAACCAAAACCATCAGATCGGAACTAATTTCGTAGTACAAAATCGGGCATTGCGGATTCAGCACCAACAAGCACTGACAACGACGACCACTCACCACCATCATCACCATCATCAGCAGCAACAGCAACAGCAACAGCAGCAGCAGCAACAGCAGCAGCAACAGCAGCAGCAACAACAACAACAACAACAGCAACAACAACAACAACAACAACAGGTTCAGCAACAGCAGCAGCAGCAACAGCAGCAGCAGCAGCCGCAGCAACAATCACCGAATCCGCAGCAGATCATGCAGACCCAGACCCAACAGTTGGCAGCACAGGATATTTTGTCACCGCAATCGACGCCACTGACGACGGATACCATCGAACAGAGCATTGGGTTGTCGCGCAAGCAAAAGGTCAAGCAATACATGAAACGCGAAGTGGCCAAATTCTTCGGGGTTGACGAGCCGAGTGAAGAGCGCGAGCGTCTGAAATGGTCGGATCGACAGAAACGTCTGGCCGTGCGTCGGTTCGGAACGTTGAAAGCCGGTGCTGATTTGCTGAGCCAGAATCAACTGCACGAGCGAAGACAACGCGAGCAGCACGGCGACCGTCCGGACATTTTGCCCATCGACTCGCATCCATCCCAGCACCATCATCCCCATGTGAGCAATTTCCAGCGGCAGGCCGGTAGCGGAATGGTACGGCGCCATCCAATGGACGACACCGACAACAATGAATTGGACATGGATGAGGACGACGACGATGACGACCCGGAATTGGACAACCGGTCGACAGCCAGCCAAACGATCAACCAACATCTGATAATCGAACGGAAGGCGTCGGTGCCAACAATGCTGTGGGCCGGCATGCAGTACGGGATCCAGGCTCTCAGCAAGAAATTACCAAACAATCAGCGCCAGTGGTCCCGCAGTTTCGCGCCACAGCACGTCAACAATGCTATTCAATACAACGGTCAAATCCATCAATCGCACCAAATCGAGGACCATTCGTACGCCGGCGATGTGGGCAACGCCCTTAATGGAAACACGGACGGCAATCTTATAGCTTCCAACGACATGATGTTCGACGGTCTGACGCCGCTGAACGAAAATGAGATTTTCTTCGATTCACCAACAACTTTCTCGACAAATCCGACAAACGGCCGCGCACAAAATAATCAGAACGGTCAATCGCGCCAAACTTATATGGGCGAACGCACGCAGCATGGATGGCGAACTCGTACCAGCGATGGGTCAGCGACCACTCAAGATAATTATCAATTGCAGCAACAGCAACAACAACAACAACAACAACAACAACAGCAACAACGACAGCACGCGATAGCTCAGCCCCAGCAGCGCTATGTGGGTGGCGTTGGCGGTGGCGGTGGCTATCGCGGAACTCGCATTTCAGCACAGGTTCTCGATGGTGTCCTCGACAATTCGCGACGGCCGACCAGCGATAAAGTCAAATTACTACAAGTGCACGAATTGGACGAGCGCTACGACCATCGACCGTATTTCACGTATTGGATCAACACCGTGCAAATCTTGGTGCTCTGTCTGACGCTTTACAATTATGGACTCGGTCCCATCGGCATCGGCATGGAGCAACGGAACGGTCAAGTCTTGGTCACAAGTCTCAGCTTGCAGCAGGTTCAACACCAAGAGCCGCGCAACATATGGCTAGGACCACGAGGTGACGTTCTGGTCCACCTCGGGGCGAAATTCGCGGCGTGCATGCGCCGGGATCTCAAGATAATGGACGTCATGGCCAAAACGCGTAGACAGGAGCGAGAAACCGCGTGTTGCATTCGGAACGATGATTCAGGGTGCGTTCAGAGCTCTCAGGCGGATTGTTCGGTTCGGGGTCTCTGGCCAACGGTATGTCTCGTCATTTTGGGTCTGAGCGGGTGGTTAGTTACGGTCATATTTTCCTCAATTGCAGAAGTCAATATCCACTTGGAAGAAATGGTCTCCGGGAGAATCTGGACCGAATGGAAGAATCTCCGGATCGGTCTGCGGCTTGGATCCCAAGTATTGCGACGCTCCGGCATCAATAGCGCCGTACGAATGGCCGGATGACATCACCAAGTGGCCCATTTGCCGCAAAACGAATTCATTCTCGCAGAGATTTCGATACAAAGACCATACGGCAGAGCATATGGTGTGCGAGGTACAACAAACATCCTGTCCGATCGATCGAGCAAGTCTTCCAATTTTGATGTTTTTGTCTTCAAAATAGGTGATCGGGCATCCGTGCTGCATCGGCGTGTACGGGGAGTGCCGCATTACGACTCGAGAATTTTGTGATTTTGTGAACGGCTATTTTCACGAGGAAGCGTCACTCTGCTCGCAGGTAATTTCTTACACTTTTCTTGCCCATCGCTGAATCTCAAACTGAAAAACTCACCACAATTCATCCTCGACCGTAGGTGTCATGTCTGAACGACATTTGCGGAATGTTTCCGTTTATATCACCCGATGCCCCTGACCAGTTCTATCGATTATTCACGTCGTTGTGTTTACATGCTGGCATCATTCATTTAGCAATCACCATTGCCTTTCAACATATATTTCTGGCCGATTTGGAGCGCTTGCTAGGACCAATACGTACAGCCATTGTGTACATTGGCAGTGGAATTGCCGGCAATTTGGCGAGTGCCATTTTCTTGCCATACAAACCGGAGGTAAGTCGTTCAGTCAATAAATAAGTCTCGATCCATGTTGAATTACAAATTATAACAAAATAAGCGATTTACTCAATCGAAAGCTACAGTGGATTAAACATTTGAACATGTTTTACATTGGTTTTTCTCTCGAAAATGGTCTGGTGTTCTGGGGTGTTTCCACTCGGGCGCTTTTAGGGCTTGTGAGATACCACTTGTAACACAAGGCCTGAACGGTCCCATCGGATCTTTGCCGTGTCTACGCTCTTCTTCGAATTGGTTTCTTCGTCTCTGTAATAAAATTGGCAACGAATTGAAATTTGAACGATTACCAAAGCAATTAGCTTACGATTGACGAAGCATGGCCAATTCCAGGCCAAGTCCGCGTGACAAGCTACCCCACAAGTCAACTACATTGGAAAACGATTCCTTTAGAAACGTGTTGAAGCTGTGAATGTCCTTGGCTACCTTCAAGGTAAAACCTGGGCCGCCTATCGGCATCACTGTCGTTATTATCGGTGGACAATCTGATCTGATGCATTCGCCGACCAGTTCAATGAAGCTACTGGTGATCGTTTCGAAGTCGCTGCCTCGAAAGATATCCGAGGCGCCAATGTTTATTATGACATTTGTCCTCAAGGGTTTTCGGGACTTTTGGATGCGACTGATCGCTTCACGTATTGTTTGGCCGCTAACACAGAAGCTCCAAGGTTCGCTGGGGTCTGTTGGCGATAGAAAGAAAACGAGAGCAAAATTTGTTATGCGTTCATTGCCTTGCTGTTCGGATGACCGCTTACGAAGCGTCTGGATTCCACTGCGACCGAGAGCGAATGCTATGAAGAGGTCGTCACCGATCACATCGTAGTTCTCGAAAGAAGTTGTGACTCTAGGCGCTCTTGTATGGTTGACCGGTGCGCTGGGGCTCTGGGCATAGCTTGGGGTACTGTTCACCGGGCTAAAATGAGGATGGAAAATTCTTCAAATGTCTCACTGTCCATGCCGAAAATGCGAATGAGAAATGATCTGGCATTACCTGGGGTTGGTCGGTTGCATTGACATAATTGGCTGGCTCGGTACATGAACCGGTCGAGGTGCTGACAACAAATTTCCCCACACTTGTCCAGTCTGGTATGCATGAACCGCCATATTGGCAACAATCGGCTGTAAGACTGCTCTAATTGGTTCTCGATGATTTGGCTGCTGTGTCCGTGGCCAACCAGAGCATCTTTTCAACATATGTGCCATGTTATGATTGATTGAGCTGCTTAGCGGAATACATCAAAATCGGTCGATTTAGTCTAAAGCCAATTTCCAATTGGAAGGGCAAACCTGTTTCTTGCAATCGTACGCGTCGGTCGGAATAATTGCCTTGGTCTCGGGGTTTGCTTCTGTTCCTTCACTAATTTTGCGATGTGAGCTGAGTCCTTGCTGCCGTTGTGCCATCGATAGTTTTCGCAGTAGATATCCGGGATCAATTTCAAAATGCGGTTAGCCTCATGGTCACTTGGTGCCAAGGGTTTTCCCTCAGTGATTCGATATTCGGCTGGAATGAAATGAAAAACCACGATGTGCACAGAATTTCGTCATGAAAAAATGGTGATAATTCAAATTCACAGCAAATGTCAAGTCAATGATGAATCCTTCAATCACCTTGAATCTCCGAAACGGTGGCTCCCTTCGCAGCAAGCACATTCAAAATACTTTTGATCACGATTGCGTCCTGATCCATGGCATTCGATTTTACTTCGATTCGACTTGGACAAATGAAACGTATTTATTCCCAAAAAAAAAACTAATCAAAATTGTTCGACGCGAGCACAAAACAGACGTCTAACGGAAAACAAAATCACTCTGAATACCGAAGGCATCACACGATTGTGTGCGAACGGCAAGTGCTTGAGTGTTCGAAGTGTTGCGTTTCACCAGAGCCGAAGTTTTGTTCTCCATGACATGACACGACTGTGTGCGAGCGACAAGCACTTGAGTATTCCAGAGCCGAAATTCAGTTTTACGCACGGTGCATAATTTTTTCTTCAATCGTCGACACACCACTGGAAAAAAACCGATGAATTTCGCTGACAACGTTCAAATGCCGACGTTGGCAACATGATCGCCAGAGAAATGGGCGAAACTGCTGACGTTCAAAACTGATATGTTGATCAAAAATTTGTCATTTAGGTTGGACCATTGGCTTCACTGGCTGGAATCGTTTCGTCGATGTCTGTGTTGCTGTGCCTGATTCATTGGAAACAGTTGAAGCGACCGCATATGGCATTGTTGAAGTTGATATTCCTGGCATTGTGCATATTTGCGATTGGGACATTGCCGTGGCAGCAGCACATCGTCGGTTTGATGGCCGGCATCGTGTGCGGAACAGTGCTGACTTTCGCGCTGGTACCATTTTTGAGCATCACAAAATACGGACGTAAATCGAAGGTGCGTGTGTGCGTGCGCATGTGATGAGCATCACGAGACTTGACCCATCCTTCCTCTTCTTCTCTCGTTGCGCAGATCAATCTCATATGGACATGCATCATATTCCATTTCACCATTTTCGCATCAATGTTTATATTATTTTATTTGTTCCCGATGACATTGTCTTCGATCGGTTGGTGGGGAACCGATTCAAACAGCCAATACAATGGGGCTATTGGTGGCGGTTACAGCGTCGGGGGCAACATCGTAGCATGTGATAACAATAAAGGTAGGCGATCGGCCATCAATCTCGATTTCAGACACACATTTGAATGTACATCTTTCCGTTCACAGGAATGCAATGCGGAGGCACCAGTAGCAACACACCTGGCGGCATTGTGCGCAGTGCCATCAATATATGACAAGGACAACCGATCAAATTGTTAGAGCAATTACGGCAAAACGAAAGCGAACATGCGCGATACGTTCGCACAACAATCACAGTCTTAATCACAACAAACCGAACCGATGGTACTCCAAATGCACAAGGCATGCAAAACATTCCATTGCATTAGTTGTTTGATTATCAGTTGACTAATTGATTAATCGATAATAATTACTAATTAATTACCCATATAATTTCATGATTAATCATTGGCAACGGGTCGATTGCTCACATCAGACGCATGGACGATGATTAGTGTTCGTTTTCAAATTCGTTGTAGGTTTAGTTGAATTTCCGTTGCAATTTCGTATTCGCGCGAATCCTCAAGTCGAATAAAAACATCCACCTTCACATCCACAACATGTCTTTTTGAGCAAACATTTCAAGAGCCACTCAAACGAAACACGTCGAAAAGGACTGTTCAACGATTCATTTACCCACATTTATTTATGAATAGACTTTCAACTTATCAGAAACGAGGGAGCGCAGGGGCAGAGAGCAGAGCAGCACTACTCGCTGGGCATGAGACGATGGCATTGAAACATAAACAAACTATAAAAATAACAATACAAAAATATACATGAATTATATTTCTAATAAAAATATACACATAAAATTATTATATTAAACCAAAGTGAAGGCTCGGCGAGGGCCCACATTCAAGAGCGCGGAAAAGCCAATGTAGCGAACGCAATTTGCCGATGATTGAACTTCAGTTTTTGCGTCAGTTGCTCTGCTCCGTTTGCTATTGCCAATTGATAATTCTCCTCCAACGAGAGTAATCCATGAAAATGGAAGAAAGAAGTGAATGTCTGGCGCGCAAAATGAAGTTCATTCATCGAAAGAGGGTGGAAGGAATGGCGATGACAGAACGCTACTGAACCGCCACTGAGTTTGGCGGCGGCTCACTACGTTCGTTTCATTAGCATTTCCGTGGCTCGACATTCCGTGTGAAGTGTGAAGTGGCAAAACGGCCGAGTGATGCGTGCGGAGGATGTGAGCAGGAACGAGAATCGCGGGAGCGAGGAGTGAACACTGCACGAAAAATAACCAATGGATCCCATCAGAGGGAATATAGTTTTGTGGTTGAGTTTCGTGTTGATCGAACTCGCGCGGACCTGGCTGAGCGAGTGCTGAGGGATACCTCAAAGGAAATCATCACACTACTCTCGCGAGAAAACAGTGGATCCGCGCCGATTCAGTTTTACGTAAGGTCCATGATTGCACACTCGCAACCAATAGCGATCGATCAAGGGAATCCTTTGGGGTTCGGATTTTCAAGATCGAGAGAATACCTTGAATTGAAGCCCGGACCCAGAAATGGACGGACAAACCGGAGCTCGATTGCTCCCTCTTCCACGCAAAGGGCGAAATTTCACCATCTTCCCCATCATCATCTGCGAAAAAGCATCCAAACAAGCATTTTCGCGGCTGGGAAGCATTGTTCCACATTACCGATCGAAAACGAGTTTGCATTTCCAAAGGATTCAAAAACAAACGGCAGAACGAGTCACTTTAGTGTTTACACCGAAAACGAATGAAGGCAATTTCTTTTATTTTTCTCGTTTATTTTCGATTTAATTTTTTTTGGGGAAATGAAGAGTGGAAAATATTTGAAACATTTCAAGCCACGATTATTATTATCATGATTGTAAATCAAGTGACAGTTGTTATGATTTTGGTTGTTATTTAATTGAATAATTAATTATTATGAATTAATAACGATTATCAGAAATAAACCGTGATTTCATACCTAAGACTCATTTGGTTCATGTTTCTGTTGCACGCTCAATCATTGGGCTTCCTGAACTGCTCGACGCTTACGCTTGGCCGGACTGAAAGGGATGATCAGCTTGTTGCCTGTGTCGACGCAGCACCTATCCAACAAGAGCTTCAAAGCCATTGGATTCTCACGTAGCAGCAAATGATTTCACCGAATGCTCGTTCTCTTCATCGTTCACGAGCGGACTGAGGAACAGCGTGTGTTTGACGCGCCTTGGCTCTTGTGGTGCGATTTGCAGTCGCGCAGAATGGCTCACCGCTAGGGACGGGATGAGGTGCCTCGAGATTTCAGTCAACGCCGATAGCTGCAGACTCGAACCGGAACTATCCGCAGTGGTTTCAGAAAGACCAGTTGATTCCGCGTCGAGTGTTTGGAGCGAAGACTCAGACGGTGCTTCTTTTACGGCGCTTGCGCTGCTAATCGCGAAAACCCCAGAATTCACTGATGATTCGATGCCCGGTTGCTCTGTCGATGGTGCAACAAACGATTCCGTTTGGAAAACTTGAAACGTCGACGCAATCAAAGACGCCAATTCTTCTGAGTTGAAGAAATTTTGCTCGGACATGACATTGAAATCGCTTCCCAACTGGTCAGCCGGCGATTCCACTTTGAACACCGCAGGCTCTCTTTCCTCGTTTTTGATCTCCGTTTTAATCGTGTTGTCTTCCATTTTGTGGCGATGCGTGATTCTTTTTCATGGAAAACAGTGAGTGCAGCGTCGCCATGGCAACTCAACCGTCGGTCAGTTTGGGGTGCGTTCCAATGAGAAATCGATTTTCAAGTAATGCAGCTTTTTAGTTTGCTTTCACGGGTTTCTAACGAGAGTAGTGGCGCTTCTTGCCAAAACAAATACACAGGCTGTTACTCAACGTGTCGAATTTTCGATCAACAGTTTCCGCCACTCGGTTGACATTTGATCTGATATTTGCACAGCTGTCGTGGCGATGATGACGCCCTCCAAATGAGCTGAAATTAGTTCCTGGAAATGAGCGTTGTTTTGAAACACACAGCGCTCGATCTGAAGTGTTGGATATGATATTGAAGTCAGTCGCGACCGTTTTCAGTTTGGCAAAAGCCGTAACAACCACGTCTACTAATTTCTCATAGAAAAAAGTAATTTGGAACGCGATGCGGTTTGCTCTGTGGGCAATCTTGGGTTGCGGCTTTCTCCTCTACTGCCAAGCCAAATCCGGGTGAGTAGTAGATCGATCCGGGCCAGTTCAAAGAAAACATAAGCCAAATTCAATTCCAGCAAAAAGGCATCGCCGGAGAATGCGCATTAGTAAGCAAACGATCCCATTTGAGGTGGTCAATGCTAATCACTCTTGACAGTTCAATAGGACTGGCCGCAGAAGCAATGAAAGACTTCGACACGGCAATGAAGAGAATTCCATCTGCCACGGGCGCATCCAAAGATGCAATGAAAATGCACGCGACTCAGGCTTTGAGAGGGTTGCAGCTGAGAGTACGCGTTGCCCGGCATTTCAATAAGAAAATGGAGCCTCGAACCGATTACGAAGCTCTTAGAAAGGAGCTATATAATCGGGAATCGCAACTACAATCAAAATACCAGGACATGAGTGAGCTCTACAAGTTCCATACTTTGGTTGAAAAGCACATCGTTAAAGAGAATAAAAAAAAGAAGAAAGAGTTCGAAGTGCATGTCCTGAGAAGCGACGAACACAAGCTTCCGCACAAGAGACGTCAGATACCGAGCCCCAATGCCAAGTGAGGACTCAACCGGAGTCATTGCGATACCAATGCGATACTCAATTGTTGTTTGCCCCACAGATTCGTGCGAATTGAGAAAATGAAGCCGACCGTGGACTTGAAAGTCTACATTGTCAAACAGTCAGATCGATCGCCCAACACACCACCCATTTGCTCGACTCATCTCCGTTTTCTTTCGCAGTGTGAACAAGTCCTTGAGCAGTGTGACTGCGAAGACTCAGACAACGATGAAGGAGTAAGCTGAGATTCCACCCAAATGATTGGCCAAACGGCAAAATATTGAATCTATCGTTTTTTTTTTCATTCGCAGATTGGAACAGCACAAAAACGACGGGTGAGTTCGATTGCATCTCGCGATGGGGACATCAAATCAAATAAAATCGTCTGTTGCTCACCAGAAAAAAGGGGAAATCGGCCGAATGGACCAAGTGAGCTTCTCGAATGGGCGCACTGGTGGAGTAACTCACAATATCCTTCTCTTTACAGGAAAAACGATTCAATCAATCGGAAATTGAAATTCTACATGCTCCGATACCAGCATTTGACAAACGAGGGTGTCCAGTTTGCCGCGAATAACAAGGAGAAGTCGAAATTCAAGAATGACCTGAATGCCATGAAAAAACAGATGAAAAAGCTCTACAAATTGGACTTTTTGACGATTGAAACTAAAGGGGGCATCGACTCCAAGAGTGGAAAGAAAGGCGGCAAGAAGAAGAACGGAGCGAAGAAGGAGAAGAATAAGGGAAAGAAGAAATGATCGATGGTCGCCCGTCTTAATGTGACACTGTGACGTGTCAATCCATTCAATTTGCAAAATAAAGAAAATGTTTTCTTTTCCATCGCATTTCTGTGTTTCTGTCGTCAACTTGCGCTGTTTGAACATCACAGTTTGTTCAAAAAAGTATAAATCATCTGCTGACGCCAGTCGGTTGTTGACAATCGAAAGCGAATATGGCAATTCATTCTCATTACGTTTCATTCAATTTTCATTTCGTCGGCATGGGGCGACATCCACGTAAACCTTCCTGCCCGCCCATTCCAATGAAGCCCTCTATGGTGTGTGTGTGGGTGTGCGTGTGAGTGTGCATGCTGTAGAGAAGTGATTGAGACGATACGGAAAATTCCTTAACGCACGAAAACTTGGAATCATATCTGGAACAATCGATGCTGTTACACGGACGTGTGATGTGGGATTCAACCTGTGTGCGAACTATAGTCAGTCAGACAATTTCAACTTCTGAATACGTAGAGAAACCGCTGATGTATGATATTGCTTCAGTTTTGCGAAAGCAGTTCAAAATGACGGTCGCTGTTTATGTCGTCCTAGCCATTGCCGCGGTGGGATTGAATTCCTTCGCGAGCGCGAAGTGAGTGAACGTCCTGTCCTGTTTCATATTTCTTCGTTTCCAACGATCAACATTCAACAGGAAAATAACGACGACTACAAGTTTGGCGGGGCTAAATGAAGAACAGAGACAAATTGCAATTGCGCAGCACTACGCAAATCATGAGGCAGCCCTCCAAGCTGAAATGGATTCGCCGACGGAGGATGGCAAAATCACTACGCGGCACATTATAGGCGGACATGTCATGCAAACAACTACCGTGAAAGATCCCGCCTATCACAACAAACGTCACGACGTGCTCGATGATGAAGAAGAAGAAAACAATGAAGATGACGAAGAGGATGACGATGATGAAGGTACCGAGTGAAAGACACTTGTCTTTTTCACGTTTTTGGTTTCGAGTGTGAAACATTCTCTTCTCTCTTGCTCGATTTCCAGATGATGATGAGGATGAAGAAAAGAAGAAAGGTAAAAATAAAGACAAGGATGAAGATGAAGATGAAGATGAAGATGAAGATGAAGAAGATGATGAAGATGAAGGTAAGGAAAGTATCCTTGTGAGACTCGACCCGCGTACTCTCGCTGCATCATAATCTCATAAATTCATTCGCTTTTTCTTGCTTAACTCTTATATCAATAGCCGATGACGAAGCTGAAGATCCTGATGATGAAGGAGAGGGAGGTGAGTGCACTTCAATCCGACACTTGGTCGAAACAATTCAACCAACAAGAAACTCACTTGAAATGTTTACCTATCAATCTTTAGAAGCGGACGACGATGATTCTGAGGAAACTGAAGGAGACGAGGATGAAGATGAGGAGGGTAAGTCGAGCTTCTGATGCTTAGCTTTTAGAATCCACAAAGAAATTTTGAATCATTGAAATGACTTGAAAATGTGGCGATGAGAAGAAGATCTGTCTTAATTTTGACAGTCACCTTACGGTTTGCTCTTATCTTTTCCACAATAGATGGTGACGAAGAGGAAGAAGAAGAAGAAGAAGAAGAAGAAGAATGAACATAAATCACATTCACATTTGACGAAGCTTAGCGTTTGTCGTGAAGCGTCGAAAATAAACGTTTTCATTGGAATACATCATTGTTTTGGTTGTTCTGAAAAGTGATAAACAACGGTCGATATTTGGGAAATGGAGTACTGCGCAATACGACCGATTAGCAATCGCTTTTCGCTCGAATTGAAATTTCTCTCGGAATTTTGAATTATCGGCCGACTTCTTGCCACTCGCCATTCGATGCATTAGAAATTCGCTGCTCTAATCGCCTCAGAGATAACAATGACCTTGACGATGTTGAAAAAACGTATTTTTATCTTCGCGAGAAGAATGTTGTTTTGGCAGATTGCGTTATGGTGCACTGATTTCATGCGTACGTTGTGTTTCCGCGATAGTTTGGCAGAGTTTCATTCCGCTTTGGCATATGTGACTGCAGTAGTGACAATGAAAAGTGAACCACACTTGTGGTGTCGAAACGTATTCCAATCCAAACGAACACGCTGAGCACATACACACATAAGATGATCGTACAGTTGGTGGGCACTGAATTGTTTCCAGCAAACAATGCACGATTGAAGACCTCCCTGGAGCCTAACCAAGGCCAAAGAAGGATCCTCTTCAAATTCAAAGTCAAGCGTTTGTGCCGACCATTTTCAAGTTTATTGTTCAATTTCTTTTTAAACATGGCGTACACTCAACAGTTCTCGAACTGACTTAAATTTAGGACAAGAAAATGGTGCGAGCTGCTGGCTGCTAGCAATCGCAAAGCTTCTAATTGGCAACGATGGTTTTATATGTCGAAGGTTTGTAGAAGCGGTCGTAGCCGTAAATAGATATGCTTGCATCGAACTCGTACTGATTCAGGTCATAAGCGATGGCCTCGAAGCTGTGCTCTTGCACGTACGAGCTGTTGATGAATGCCGTGGCTGTTGGGGACTGAAATAATGGGAAATCAAGGTCAGGTTTTTCATTTGCTCGCATTGTATGCGCCATCCAAACTAAACTCACGTCGAATGTGAATCCCACATAGGTCAGAGACTTGGAGGTGTCGCGAGGGAACTTGAACTCCGCTTCGGCGAATCGATTTGTGATTCCTACGCGTTTGCGTTCGAATTTGAGCAATTTGTCTCCGGGCTGCCGCTTGCCAATTGATATCTTCCGGTTTTTGCTTTCTTTCGAGTTGTGCTTGTAGATCATTGTGAACGACTGGGGCTCAAATGGGGGCTCTTGACGACCGATGAACGTTACGCCACTGACTAAGCCGCTATCAAGCGTATCAATGAGCGCCTTGGCAGTGAAAGTCGTTCCATTAACGACGACCAGTGTTGCTTCCAAGACGCTGGAGTTCTGCGGACCCGAATTCTCTTTGAAATCAACTGTTCCGTTGCTGTTCTGCAATGGAAATACCGTCATTAGACTGCCTTCTGCACTGGATTACACGGTCCTACAGTGCTGATGTCGAATTCGGCGTAAACGATCTTCTGGCGACTTTTTGGGACGACAAATTTGAAGACGATCGTATAGTTGGTGGGCTGTGTATTGTTTCCAGCAAACAATACACGATTGAAGACCTCTCTGGAGCCTAACCAAGACCAAAGAAACGTATTAGCAAGGGCCGATGGCCTCTGTCGGAGGAAATTTCACTCACGGGGCTGGGGGGTTCCGTATGTGTGTTTGGCGCCCGACACCAAACTATGCATGCAAATCACAACCACCACTGTCAATGCCAACACATGCTGTATCTTGAATGACATTTTTCAAATTCCTTTTTTGCTCTGAATTCTAAATTCACATCCACGGTGAAAAATTTCGAATGTTTTGCACTCTGACTCGATCCAAATTCAAACTAAATCTAATTGAAAAGATGATTCGAAACAGAGCCTTGCCCGAATCGCAGCAATCTTTTATTCGCCGAACGTAATTGAAGAGGAACTTTGACATTTCGAAAGATAATCATTATCGAGTTAATTCGTGGCTGTTTTTTTTCGGTTTTGCAATATTATTTTGTTGATTTCAGTTGAAAGTGATGAGCATTCGCTCATCTTCGGAGAACTCATTCGTGAAAAGGTTGAGCTTCTTTCTTTCGTTCGGATCAATGACTGAGGTCTGGCAGTGATTGTGGCGACACAATAACCATGTTGGTCCGAATCAGCTCAACCAAATATGGGATTGGGAGGCAAAGGGAGATTGTAACTTGTTAGTTTTTGAAGGTCCAAAGTGAGGAAGGCTTCAATCGCATTTGGGAGATGAGGCGCTCACTCGCTGATTTCCGAGTTTGAGGATAACAGTTTTTGGCAGACCAACAGCAAAGCTTTCTTCTACGGTTGTTGCGAGAACAATCATAGCCTCTGTAAATGCTGGCATTCGGTCAATTTTAGTGCTAATGGAACCTTCAATCAATCAATGTATGTATGAGAATAGCCAGCAAACAAATAAATTTCGAATTTTTTTTATTTTTTCTCCTCGTTGCGGAAGGAGTTTTAATCAAGTCAATCGTTCGCTTCTAACTTTAATTGAGAGCTTCCGCGGGTTTTCCACTCAAACCAG
>JANSTV010047334.1:0-15040 GCA_027564135.1 Lestremia cinerea
ACATGCTACCACAAGCAATCAAACTAATGCAATAAACTGATTCACATAACTTTAGCAATTCGCTAAGATAATATTGGGCTGGTTAATTTGTTATCGCAATTGTTCCCACGCTAATGTAGGAGAGGCGAGCTGACTATTTGCTTGAGTGCGTGTGTGAACGGTTGGTTGTGAATAGAGCTTAACGCCTAATGAATTGATGATTTTCGTTAACGATAAAAGCATTTTATTGTTATTTGGGCCATAGTCCGGACGAGGCTAAAGCTAATGAATTTTTAATCACAATTGATCGAAAATCAACTGCAGCCAAATCGACCGCAATGTGGTCAAAACCATTCCAAGAGAAATGGATCAATTTGAATTTGCGGTTCTCCAGTCAAGTGTTTGACCTTTAAATGTGACCAAATGGACCGTTTGAAAATCATCTGCACTTTTTCGCTCGAAGAAAATCTCATTCGAAAAAGTCATCATCGCCACCGTCAATGGTTTGAATGGCTTGGATGCAACATGTTTATGAATGTTAAATGATATCAAATGGCGAAAACATTACCGGAATGAAGAGCATGCTGGATTCGCTGTGACTGTTTGAATTTAATTTGCCACCTGCTGAGATATGGTTGTACGAATGGCTTGAGCATCGCTTCAACTTTTGTGCATTTTCATTTTTCCACTAAAAAAACGAACTTTTCACGATCAAACTGCTGAAAGTTCAAGTCTTTGGTTGGTACTTAAAGCGAATGAAATATTGAATTTTATGGCAATGCTACGGCTGAACCAAGAATATTCAAATGTTTTAGCGACTTTCGGTATGAGCAGGAGAGAGACAGCATGACATTCTGGATGGTGCGAATGAGACTCGTAGATGACTCGAAAATTATTCTCACAAACAATTTACGACTGCAAATGATGTCCACTGCTTGTGAAATGGCAGAGCTCGAGGGTTCGGTTCATTTAGCAAAAGAGAGATTAAGTTAAATCTCGGCAATGGTTCATCATCAATGGCAACATGTGTCCCAGTTAAATGACGCATTTACGGCAGCAGAACGACGAACCGAAATATAAACAAAAACAACAACAACAACCAAAGCTAATACACGGATTTTATTTATTTGCCGGGGCTCCAACACGAATGACAAAACAAAAAACGACAAGGAAAAAGTGAAAGAAAAATATGTGAAGAGCAAATTGAAAATGGATTTCAAGCATTTTTGCGCCAAACAAACATTCGTGAGACACTGTTTTCTCTCTAAACATGAATTGAATTTGATTCATTCGAGCGTTAAGACATGTTTTCATTTTCGAAACTAATCGCACGAGCTTTTATTTCAAGGAAAGCGGCAAACGGAAAAATATTTGCTCATTTCAGTGTGTTTTCATTTGTTCTCGATTCGTCAGAGTTGTCGTTGTCCCGTTATTTTCCACCCGTTGTACGATGACAGAACACGACGAACGGAATCAGCTTGTGGACTTTTGAGAGTATCTTCAAAGATGCCTCGGGATACGTCAAAAAGAGAAGCAACGAAAAACTCATTAACTTAACTTTTAATTATTTTTTTTCTCTGGAAAATCTGTTTGGAATGCACTTTTCCCGCATCAAAGTTAAATTTCATTTTGTGGATAGGAAATTTCGTATTATGAAAGTTTTTGCGTTTCGAATTGTGGATTGTGATTGTGATGAATCAATCGGGTGATAAGGAAAACGGCCTTGAAAGAAGTCTGGAGCTTTGTGAGAAAAGTTCCATGCGTTTGTTCATGAATTTTCAATCCGCAGGTGGTTTTGTCGAAGCAAACAGAGTACTGGAGAAAAAGCGATACGAATCAAAGGGAAATATGCAGGTGCCACCATAAATCGGTCGTAGTTTCACCTTGAATTGGCCCACAGGCCGATAGGCATTCAGCGGTTTGTGAATGAAGTTGATTCAAACCGCATACACGACGACGCCTGCTCTCTCTCGAAGCAATTTACCTAGAATTTTATGTGCTCTCGCCGTGCTGATGGGTTTGTTGAGACCGCAAAATGATTTATTTACATGTTCATTGCTCGGAGCCAAACCATTTTTGCAGTATTTTACTTTCGAAAATGAAACATTTAATATTTAATGTTGGAGTGTAATGAACGAAAGACGCTACAGTCGTTTGAATGGATCCTTTTCGATAACCTGCTCTCACCGTCGCATGCAACAGTTTGAATGGAAATGGTTAGGCTTTAAGTCGAGCAATGCGATTCGAAAATTCAATTTTCACTTTTGATTTGCTCGATTCGGAAGTGTAACTTCCGTGAATGAGATTGGCGAGCATATGAAACCCATGCTGTTACACTTTATTACATTCGACGACGGTAATATTCCTCTTGCAGGCTCTGAGCACATCTGACGGTGACGTCAAAAGGGGCCTATTTCCTATGTTGCTCAGAAAAATGCGTTTGATCCACCGAATGTGACCGCTGTTGCATTATGCGAGCTCGATCAAACGAGACTTCGAAATTCTCAACTAATTGGCAATTATGAGACAAAATTCCCCAGTGCTAATTAGTTGAGCAAGACAGTAGGAAAGATAATTGTCATCCAGACCGCACGTACATCCGATATGTCTTCCCATCGGGAAAGACACACATGCCATTTCGAATGAGCAAACAGTTGGTTCAAAGCAGATTATAAAATCGATTGTTCCGTTTGCACTCAGCACCACAATAAAATGAATAATGCACGCTCGAAGAGTCAATACCTGTGAGACGCAATACCGCCAGCAACCACCTTCCCAAACAATGCATATCGCAATATTGTTATACTTAACCCAACAAAAATTAATCAATCAATAAATTTAAAAACTTTTCTTCGACTTTTCCATTCCGACTGTCGTTCATCAGCCGCGCCATGATATTTTCAATTTCATCGGAACTTTGGCTCATGACTTTCCCATTGAATATTCACTCCACGGTGGAGCAAACAATTGGGCGACGGAGACGAATGCGAAAAATGCAAATATGAAGGTGAATTCGTCATGCCATTAAGTGACTTCCTTTGAACGAATCTTTCATAATTTATGTTGGATTCTTCGCTTGAAAAAATGCGAGAAAGAAAAAAAGCAAAAGAAAAAAAATTTAAAATTCATTCGGAAAGGGTTCGGCCGGTTGCATGAACGACGCCCGTACCGTCAGCAACAGTTTGCCAACGCTTCTCTCCTGGCGTTGATGAATCGGGTTCAAATGAAACACAAACATCATCTACTAATTATTCTAAGTCCTGTCCGCCACACCGACTTTCTAAAAAAAACACAAAAAATGTTCACAACATTTTTCTTCGCGTTTGTTTGTTCTTTATGCGCCGTAACTGTGCTGTTTGCTTTTGCTTTTTTTTCGCTCTTCCATCCTTTTGTTGTTCACACCGTTCTCACAATGAATAATTCATAAGCGAACGGGTTCACAACGGCATGGGTGTTAGGTAATTCGTCGTTGGCATCGAACATGGGTTCTGCAATGTCATAACCAAGGGGTGTTCCACTCACATCCGTTCGACATGCATCGAGCCGTTCAAATTTCAGTTCGAAATGATGTGATTGTCAGAATGTATGGAAGCTCACATGACTCACGTGGCAGCCACGTGGGCCATGAGACTTGAATCGCATTCAATTACCAAGTATTGAACGCATTCCAGAAAGATAGCATTATTATTTTCAATGTAGGCCATTTCTCATCTTGAAAAGTGCTTTTTCGGGCGTCAGCGAGGTGTTCACTTCCCGTGAAATGAGTTTGATAAAACTCATCAGTGGATTTCCCAAAGGAATTCCAGACAAGACGAATCTGCTCAAATTACCCGAAAACGTGTTGGATTTGCATGATGATTGCCCGTTAGTTCGCATAACGACGAAGGTCGAGTGGTTTGTATCTACTGGATTGCCCCAAATGGCTTCTGATTGCCTCAACAATTGCATATTTTAATTACGAACTGGGCAAGAGGCTGGATTAGCGCGTCACACCGCAACACACAATGAAATGTCTCATCCAGCATTTTATGTGAGCTTTCAGCAACATCCACATAAATTTCCCACTGGATTACGTGCATTTTACAAGCACTCATGAGTGACGAAGTGAGACCGACTCCGGGATGAAAATGCTCGCAAATTGCTTTCAACCTTTTTAATTTTGAACGAGAAAGATCAAATTTCATTTTGCACTAACGACAGTGCATCGCTTCATTGCTTTGTTTCGTCGGAATCGCGTAAATGCATTGGCCATTGTCAAGAGCACTCGAAGCTATTCGATTCAGCGTCAAATTTGGTCTTTCAGTGGCCTCAGTGATGCGCTTCGACGATACAAAACGCTCTCTCGACGCTCTTCCTTCGACCCGCTGGCTAATGCAACATCATAACCGACTTTCATAATAACGCCAAATCGTTGAGCATTTTATGAATTTATGACATTTTGAATATTCAACCCAAACATTAACGGTCGACGCGGTGGCCGATGCACACGCCAACGCTCAAGTAGATTCAACAATGTTGCGATTCGATAAAGCATTTAATGGAGTTTAATGGAGGAAAAAAATTGAAATGTTGATTTTGTTTTCGAAACGAGATAATTCAGTTTGGGTGTGCATTATCGAAACGGGGGCGAAAAATGTGGGCGATTTCGTTGGAATGACCGCCCTAGTGACCGGCTCGGAGCGCTTCAAGATGAGAAGCTTCGAATTTCCCCGATCAGAGTCCAGTACAGACCTCCCGTCTCGGTCAACTCACCGTAGGCGGTAAAATATGCAAGGGCCAACACTGACCGAATCCACTTGCAATCGATTCGACTCCAATCGATTCGCATCCCAATAGTTCACTAGTCCACCCAGTGGCTTATCATTTCGAATCGTTCGGGGGAAATGTTTTAATCGCCCATGGATTTTAATGCATTTTTTCCTAAAAATTCTTTTGTATTCGCCAATAATGTTGCGTAACATGCGGCCTGACGTCAAACTGTGTCAAACACCGACACAAAACAGATGGACTCGAAAACTAGTCGTTTCGGTGCCATAATCGACACCCTCAATGCATTCAACGACACACATTCGAAATGATGTCATGTCACAATCGGCAACAGCGGCAGCGTCGGCGTCGGTGGCTATTGTTTTTGAATCGAATTTATTTGACGTGATGTTGTTTGCGAAATTTATTTTAGGTAATTCAAAGTTAATCCAGCATATGGTGCTCACGAAATGAGGTGTCGTTTTTCCCGAGCCAGTAGATTGAGGCAATGCGATTCGCATTGACGAGCCCTCGCCGCAATCATCCCGACATTATACCCGCGAGCTCCGCACCATCAACTGGATTATCTTTCACGCCAAAGCGGAAACAAACGATTGTAAAACAATGATACGCAAAGTTTGCATTCCAAATCACAACGAACAGCCGGTCCGCCGGTATCGATACGATCCCAGGGAAAGTTGTCGACATTTTTCCAAAAGAAGTATCAATTTTCATGAAAATCAATAAATTGATGTGTTTGCGATGCTCAACGTTACAAGTGAAACGTCTACGACGGGAAAATCGTTAGACTTACGTCAGCCGGGGTGAGTACGCGATGAACTCGAACGCCTAAAATATCCTTTTAAATGTCATTTGTCACGTAATTCGATTTTGATTTTACACATTTTAATTAACAACATGTGTTCGAGCACAAGATTATCGTGTGCGATGCGTTGTTGTTGTTTTTGTTGTGTTTTTTTTGCTCTGTTTCGAATGAGACAAATATCTGATTCTTTAGTGTGAATGGGAACCGAGCTTGACTGTGTTGGTTTGGTCGTTTAACGATCCATTTTCTGGGCGAGTGACGCGATGAGATCCAACCACCACACGGTGAATGTGTGTCGGATTATCGAAAAGTGTCGCAACGCGTCAACATCAAAAGGAAAATGCTTAACAAAAAATAAACAGATTATGCTTTTCTTCGAAAATGGATGCGAGAGATAAAGCCTTTCGCGAAGTGAATTTCCGCCAGAAGAGAGGAAATAAACAAGCGTGATGCCATTAAAGTTTAACACTGATTTCATAATTAACGAAGCCATACGTGGAGCAATGACATATGGGATCCGTGAAGGACGACAGTTGAGACAAAATTGAGGCCAACGACGCAAGCAGCTGACACCTCAGGCACTCACATGTCTGTCAGTCATCCTTTTGAATCTCCCTGGGAAACTTTCGGGAGTTCGATTCCGTCCACCATTTGAAGCAGAAAGCTTCGGTCGGAAACAAACTTCATCATCGATCCGACTGAACAAACCAACTGTTTGCGCAACGTTCATTCAGCGAAATAACAAACAGCGATTTGCGCTGCACAATAATTTTTAATTATGAATTCATGTTGTCGCCGATTCTTGTGTCCATTTCATTAATGGAAATTGACTGATGGCAAAGCTTTGGGGCAGGAGCGGCCAGTCATTGCATTGTGTTTGTATTGTTGTTCTGTTTTTAGCGCAATGTTTGCTCAAATCAGAAATCAGTGAAGTCACCATCGCTAATTAGGCAGTCCAGTGAATGGGGGAGCATGTGAGTGGGTTTTGGAAATTGTCGCGTTTTTCCATTTCAAGATGGCATTTTTCCGTCGACAGACACGCTGTGGGAAGTCTTTAGTGGCTTGCGTGGCATTGTCTGTTTCAAGTGTTGGCTGGAAATTCAGCGGGTGACATTGATTGATGGAAAATGAGTTGACTTTTCTTCCAGTCATCTAGGAGTGAGTTTGGTGTGGCTCTCTTTTTCTTGGCCACTTTCGATTTTGAGGACTTTGGTCGGTGGTTTGAGTCCAAAGGGCAGACAGGTCGAATAACAAAAACGACTCTTCTTTTCATTCATTCTCGCAGCCAGTGACATTCCAACAACCGGGATGGAAAAGTCACTTTCACAAACAAGATCCGCATGAGGTCATCAAAAACTTGAATATTCTGAGGTGGAACTCGCGATGCCAATCAAAGATAGAAATCAATGGGGTTTTCGGAAACGAATTTTCTAATAACTGTCAGCATTTCCATTCGCTGACATTCGTGAGTATGCATCGCATTTTAGCATTTCATTAAATGTGAAAATGAGAAGAAATTACACGGTTTTGGGTGAAAACGTTTCTGGTGGAACACATCACGTGTTTATCGTCAGCGACATTGCCAGGGCAATCAAAATCCTGCAACATCGTTATTGCGTGTGTGCTTTCATAAATTAATAACGTGTTGCTAGTTGTTTCGAATATTAAATGTGTTGTCGTTTCGGGTTCATTCGAAATTCAAAGGATGTTTTAGGCATTTCCGAGCGCACGCAACTAAATGATCTTATTAGGAATTAGGCGAGCGTCGTTCACTACGCGGAGTTGGATGGGGTGGGTGAGTCTCAGCAGTCATAGATAAGCGTTTTCATGAGAAATTGTGAGAAATTCTCCTGTTTCGAATCGCTAATGTGTGAGCCGAAATGTGTGGGACTCGCAGAAAAAAACGGTGAATCCTCCTTCACAAACCTGTTGACCGTTCATCATGCGATTCGCTTTCGAAATCAAACTCAATAAAACGGCAAAAATTGCCTTTATTCCACTGCTTTGTTGTTGAACGCGAAACGAAAGAAACCGTTATTCAATTACAGTTATCAGACACTGTGTCACTGGTCCGGCAAATGCGTTCATTCAAAGCGCAATGATGAAAATTAAGTGGAATGTTTGTCGAAGCTTATGTGTTAATGACATTTATCAAACGCCATTTTTTCGGCCTCCTCGATAAGAATGAAAAAAAAAACGATTCGCCAACGGCTCGACTATGAATTATTCAAGTAGCAATAACAAGCAAATAGAAAAATGTGACGAAATAAAGAGGAAAAACAAAATCATTTGAAGTCGACCAGAGTCGCTGTCGGTTGTCAAGACGCGCTTCAGAAGAACAAACAGCGTCGAACGGAGGAAAAGCAAATGTTCATTTTAATGGAAAACCCAGTGCTCAGCACGGGACATTCTGCACGCACACAAAACGAACATGATTTTTATTCGAAATATCACTGAGTGAATTCAATTGATTTCAAAGCTCAAAACGCTACGAAGTTGTCACATTCAAACGGAAGGGAAAAATGTCAGTTTTCGGTGAATGGAAACTGTCGCATCGAATAACGGTAGTTGGTGACTTGACAATGCGAGAACAGAGAGAACAAACAACGAATTTACAACGAATATAAAACATGCCACTTCCAATCAAACCGTCCACAATCCAATCCAAGCAAAGCGGAAACCCGTTACCCGAAAACGGAGGTCAACATTATCAAATTAATCCGACCAAACCGAATTCACCTTTTTTACTTTTTCTCTTTTTTTCTGCCTATCGCGCGTGCAACAAACCTCCTCGAGTCGAAAATATTTAATTCAATTTCACGCTTACCTGATTTGCAAATCTTTTGTTTTATTTCACGAAAATGAGTTGGTTGGAAAATTCGCTTGTTTTTGCTGTAGCTCGTGTCAGTTTCCCAATGCGCCTCTTTCAAATTCCACTCTCACTAGAATTTCCTCGAGAATTTCGTCTAGTCACTGAGACGTTAAATTCCCACGAAAAAATATTTCAAAATCCACAAAGCAAAAATATGTATTTTCTCAAAATGTTGTTCGCCTCAAGAGCGCTTGATGTGTGTTTCAGGCCAGCGTGTCAGAAGCAACAGTGAAAATGGATAAATTGCAACACGCATTTTATATGCCGGAATGTCGACTACGTTCGGGAAAGCGTTGGTGGTCGTTGATTTGAGCGCCGTAACGAAGGGGAAACTCGTAGAAATCTAAAAAAGGGCGGAGCTTGCGCTATCATCAAATGCAGAATAACAAAATAGATGATTTTTTTTCTTCTTGTTGTTTTTGCCTTCGTTTTTTGTCGTTTGCTTCGTTTTTCAGATTTCTTTCAATTTGTTTATTCGAGTCGTTATCCTGCGTTCAGGCAAGAAAAAACAACAGAGAAAAGAAGAGAAGCGAAGAGATTCAGCCAGCCGAAACTCGAAATTAGATAATACTCAAACTCTTGTCTGAGGTCTGACGTCAGTTACCCAATTTGCCCACAAACACACGTTTTCGTCATTAACTGCAGAGGTTCGTTAGATATTCATTCAAGAGATATTTCTCATAATTTTGGGCGAGCTCGTTCAGCACGAATAATCATCTTAGCATTTCATGGCCACCGCAGCGCCGTGCAGCAATTCATTTGAAAATCACCTTATCTCACCTTATCAAGTGGAATAAATTTTTCGGCTGGAAATTAATTTGTGCCATATGCCAGGCAAATAACATTTGATTGATTCGAATGTAATTCGGAATTAATTAATGCCATGGCCGAGCTTCGATAAGATAAACATGGAACGTTTCGCGGAAAACAAACCGTTTTTTGGGCGCAATTCAAAGGATGCAATAATGGGGGTGGCTGCGTTGGGATCCGGTTGCTGTTGTTTGCATTGTTTTTTTCCGACAAATAAGTGGCAACAATTTCAACATCAAACAACATTTTGAATTTCACACAAAATTGCAATTGCCCCGAAGCGATTCGACTCCAACCGAGCCCAATTCACTAAATACCCACAGTTTTCCAGAAGCGATGCGCATATCGAAAACGCGCCAATTAGTTTCGATTTCGGAACCAAATAAATTAATTATCGTTTTGTTCTTCTTCTTTTTCATTTCGCTTCGTCATTGTCAACACGTCACCGTTATGTGTTGCGTGAACAATCGTGTCGTGTCATCATTTGACGGTTGTCGGGTAGATGATTTAATTCGATGGATGGACGACATCATATTGGGGTTTATTGAATGAAATATAACACATTAAATGCCATCCCGACTAATTATCGATCGTTTTCTTGTCTTTTATCAATTGCACGATTGTACAATAAAGATAAACAATTGCATGCTCACAGCAAACACTCCAACTTGTCGATAACTCTTCAATTTGAATGGGCCCAAGAAATTTATATATTAACTCCGTAATTCCACTTGAAACTCGAACGATTGAAAAGTCAGTTTTGTTTTTTTGTTCTATTGTTTTTTTTATTTGTTTTATTTTTGTTTCTTTTTTGTTGAATAAAATCGGAATTTATTGAAAGCAAAAGAAAAACATATTTTGCTGAGCTCATTCAGCGAGCAGCGCCTTTATGACTTTTATATTTCTAGATAATTCTCGAGAAAAATGAAAGCAAAATAGAAAATGCAGAAAATTCGATTCGCAGAAGGTATGTAAATGCAAGGGAAATTGTAATGCACTTTGTAAGATGCCATCAATTAAATTATTGAATTTTCCTGCTTAAGTTAGAGTCAGAGAAGAAGAACCACTTCACCCAGAGACGCACTTGTTGAACGGAGGCTTGAGAACGTTGTGAGACATTGCATTGCCTTGTGTCGTGTTTGTGCTTTCTCCAGTTCAATTCATGCGTTTTGTTTTTGATTTTTTTTAAATTTGGATAATATATTTACACAAGTTCTTATAGCTATTGGCACTTTAATCGATCATTGTTCCGAGCATTGTCGTTCGAAAGGAGAATCTTAAGAATAATTATGTATTTGCATGGATCTTATCAGGCTATTTACAGTAATTGTGATGTTTTTTTTGTCATTTTTTTTTGTTTCGTCATTTTTACACGTCACAGTTTGGTTCGATTCGGTCATCGATTTGAACTGAGCTTTTCCCTTGGCTCAGCCATTTGTTGGGTTCGGACGGTTCTCGGCGAGACCAAATCAAACATTGCAGTCTTTCGAATCGTCCTGTCTCATCATCGGATTTCTCAAATGTTGACCGACGTTTGGGCAGGCGATGTGCATTTCATCAATTCCATGTATTGGAATGGCACGTGGAAACTGGTTCCATTCTTTTCGACAATCAAATGGCCACGTCGATGAGATGCACCAACCACTGTGACGGCTTCACCTTTGCGTAGCTGCTCGGTTGGGGCGTTCAGTGCGGAGTCCTCGGGAAAATTCATTTTCATTGCTCGCGTCTGGGGGTAGCCCAGTTTGGAGTTGCCGGTCACGGTATAGGAACGTGATGGAGGCACTGGTGGTGGTCGTTCCTGTGGGCAGAGATGGTGTCAGAAGCGGATGGCGGTGATGAGTTTGGGCTTTGAGCACTTACCAAATCGAGGCCGTACAAATTGCACGTCTGTTGGATTATTTTCTGGTCACATTTCTCGTTCGTGTCCGGTGGTGGAGTTCCGGCGATTGGTTGGGGCCGGGGTCGGGTTGATGTTCCCGTTCCGGTGCCGGTGGCAGATGGTCGGGGAGCTGAAATTTGAATGTTGGGTTGAAGTAGTTGAACCATTTGAGTTTTTCTTCGAACTAACCTGCAGCTGGCTTAGTATTCAATATAGTCCCATTGGCATTGAGCCCATCTCTAGTGCGTTTCACCGAAGCGATGCGTCGTCTCAATTGCCATCCACGCCAGACCGCTTGAATGATTGTGGCACTTCGGATCCGGATTTCCGTTCGCAATTCTTCTAAATGCTGTCGAATGCCTTCGCTGAGGAAAACGTGACGTTTCCCCGGTGCCCAGGACAGGGTTACCGAACCATCGACTTCCGGTGGATTTTCCAGGGCTGTTTGAAGGATCAATTTGCAGTCTTCCAAGGATTTATCGTCATTTCTACGCAGAAGACGGAAGGGTGCGAGCATGCGGTAGCGATTGGCGAACTGCTTGAAACGCATGCGATGCGGGTAACCACTAGCCATGAGATTGACAGTTTCAAGCACTTGCAACGAGCGAATCTGTTTGACAATCGTTGTACGCTCGAAGGTGCCCGACACCTCAGAGGCATTGCTGCGAATGCATCGCACGAAATGTGGTCGTGCGTGCACCAGAGTTCTCAGCAAATTGTCGAGTCGTGTGTGGAAGTCTTGTGTCAACGTCGACACTGGTTCGTCTCCGTTGAGCAGATCCGTGTGGGAGGTGGGGGCAATGCGGAAACTCAACCCTCTGGGAACGTTATCGTTGGCGTACAACGCCTTCAGTTCAGAGCCAAAGAGATGCGTCGCAAAGCCGAAATTGCACGTGTGTTTGTAGAAAACCGACACCAAATCGTCGGGAACGACATCGCGATTCGTGTCGAGGAAATCGGTGGTCGAGTACTCGACTTTTCCGGCGAAATGCCGAATGGTGAACGTCCGGGGATCGTACAATTCGGACTGTTTGTTTGTCTCGAGGCGTGTGG
This sequence comes from Lestremia cinerea, assembly GCA_027564135.1. Lineage (NCBI taxonomy): Eukaryota > Metazoa > Arthropoda > Insecta > Diptera > Cecidomyiidae > Lestremia > Lestremia cinerea. Next base: position 12,169 of record JANSTV010047334.1, read on the forward strand.
AATTCTTGTGCTGCACTTTGATCTTGGCCACGTAGCTTTCGGCAGTGCCTCGTAGCACACATTCCGCATCGAGCATGCTCAACAAGCCGGTGCGCAGTGATGACACTAAATCGATACAAGGCACATTGTCCACGTAGTCAATGTCTGTGTCACACATGATGCCTTCGTCGCGACACGATTCGATCGAGCTCTTGAAGATGTGCGTGTTGTAGAAATGTTGCATCGTTTCAGCGCATAAATTAATACAGAGATGTTCTAGCTGTGCTGGGCGCGGCTCCTCGAAGCCGAACATGTCCAAGATACCGATGAAGCCATCGGTTGCATGACGGACGGCATTGTTCAAAGCAGCCATGGATTTGGAGCCGGAATTTCCGCCGATCGTTGATGCATGTTGACTGGCGATATCCGCCTGGTTGTGCACCGACTCGTTCGAATCGGAGCTCAGGGTGCCCAACGTGGAACCCAAACGTTTCAGGCTGTTTGCTCGTCGCACAATGGTCGCCACCGTGCGACAGTACAGCGCCTTAGCCAACGAGTCTCTAGTCATATTCGACATGTTGGCGTCGCACAGCGATGTAACCAGCTGTTGACCGCGGGCGTTATGAGTACGCTTAGTCAAGCCGTAGAACAGGGACGACGTGGGCACCCCCAAAAGCTGACTAACCGAATTCAACTCGGATTCTCCTTTGACGTCCACCTCCACACTTTGTCCGTCCACAAAATGAATGTTTCCGAGCAGCAGCACCGCCGCCAAAACCCGGACAACATCAAAGAACGGAATACCCAAAATGCCCAGGCATGTTTTCCATGCTTGGAATCGTTTCGCATCTTCCTTCTCATTCTGTCGTGTGTCGCCACCTTGCAAATATTTCAGATTTTCCGGAGAGCATCCTTCCAAATTCAGTTTGATTCGTTCGTCTCGACTCAGTCCGGCCAGCATCTGATAGAAAATGTGGTAGTTCTTCTCGTTGGCCAGTGGCCGAATGACGCGTGTCTGATCGAGGAAATAGCAATGGATTTTCGTTCGATACAAAGCGCCATCGGTGACTTGAACCTCAATGAATTGACCCTGTTGAGAAATGGCAATGTTAGCTCTGAGCTGATGGTTCTTCCGCAAAGTACTTACGATTCGACTGGACTCGGAATTGGTGGCCGTTTTGGCGGATCCAAGTGATCGCAGGACCGTGAACGCAGCCGCCAAATGCTTGAACGCATCTGTTTCAGGACCTCCACCGGCAACAGCAAACAATTGACGCAACAACAGCATCGAACAATGCGTTTTGCCAGCACCAGATGTGCCCGACAGGATGATCGCTTGCGGATAGCCAGTTTCGGCTTGTTGTCGAACCGCTTCCAAGACGATCCGTCGCAGCTGTGCAGCCAATTGCAGTGAGCGCGTTGATGAAAGTGTCAAAGGATTTCCAACGTCACGATACGGATTTATGGCCAACAAAATCGGTCCGACATTCGTCTGAAAGAACACACACACACACAACAAAAAACGGTGAATTAGTCTCGAATGGAATTCACTTAACACGACACGAGCGATTCTATGATTGCCGTTAATTAATCGAAATGAATAATTCGCCGGCGGCCAGCTGCGGAATTCATTCGAGAAAGAGAAAAAAAACCACATCGTCTGCGTGCGTTGCGTCTCCAAGACGATGGTAATGACGGGATTTTTTAAATTTTTTATTTCATTTTTGAACTTTTTTGAATCGTTCAACTGGCGAGGACGATTAAAACCAGTTAATGGAGCGCAGCAAACAGTCGATTCATTCCGGACAGTTGAAGTGTCACAATTGCATTTCAAAATCCATTAATTTCATGACGGCATTTCTTTCAGTGAATGATTTTGCCTGCATTTGACGCGGATGACGACGAATGCAAAGCAACCATCAGTTCAAACTCGCCTCAGCGATGCCTTGATACACACACACAAACGCACAATCACATACATACACGCACATGCCTACCTCGCACGAACCACCGAACGAATTCAACGGACCGCGATGTTTTTATTGATATTCGCCCTCGTCAAGCAACTGTTTTGATTGCATTAAATGACAAGATGTTAAATAGGCGTTTTTTTTGTCGTCGCGAATGATTGGCATATCATAAAATGGATCGAAAGATTTGGATTTTTTCGTGTGAATGGTCACGGAACCGCTTGAAATGGGACCTCGCCCGAAACCACTCAAAGCGACAGTTGACTCTGCCTTCATCTCATGCTGGCATTCCCCATGAATTAGAATTGCTTTGAAAGTCAACGCTACCCCCTCCACCGCCACGCATCGCACCAACATCAACGCAAACACCCAAGATGCTTCGCGTAACTTTTCATTTCCATCGGGCAAATTGCTATTTGAAGTTATAATTATTGGCATTCCATCCGCATATGCGAAGCGAACCCGAACTAATGTCGAACGCCATTTCCATTCTGGAAATAAAATCATTTTACGACGGCAACTTTAATTGCATTTCGAATGGTTGCCTTTTTCCGTGCGATAGTTTCGGTTCGATTGGAAATTCTCGAGTCTGGTGATGAGTGAAGTTTTCAACGATTCTCAATGAGATGTTCATCAATCTCGGCTAATTACGGTCGACGGCGAACAAGAACTATGAAAGGTTTCGCTTCAAAATATCAGTTTGTAACGAAAAGCCGGTGTGCCACTGCATTCGTTCAGTTGCACACACTCACACCTGCACACACACACACAAGCAAGCATACACGATGAAAAGTCGTAAAGATTCCTCCCGATTTGGTTTGATTTGTGCATAAATGCGATAACGATGGCAAAAACAGCGTACGCAAACTGTCGGAATGAATGAATTTATGACAAATGCAATTGCCACAGCGGCCAAGTATTAA
>JANSTV010047363.1:0-15032 GCA_027564135.1 Lestremia cinerea
CTCTCTCTCACTCTCTCTCACTCTCTCTCACTCTCTCTCACTCTCTCTCACTCTCTCTCACTCTCTCTCACTCTCCTCACTCTCCTCCTCACTTCTTCAAAGATAGTATTCCATCGCGAGGCCAAAAGGAAACTTGTCGTGGCGAGACGACGGGGCGACGACTACCATGTCACGGCGACATTTTATCGACGCCGCAATCCAAAGTCGGTTCAAAAATTCGCAAAGAATTCCTCCGAAATTGGTTACAGCCAACATTCAACGAGCAAACATAATTGGCATTCGAATATACACGAACGAAACCAAAATGTCATGGTTTGCCGACAATGGCTAGCATTCGATGTGCCGTTCCATTCACGAAAACACAAACAACTGCTGGAATTCAAAGTTATCTCCAGAACCGTTTATCTGCCGTTATCAAAACTCGAAGTTGATTTGCAAACTCTTTGCTTGGGAATCGTTCTGAGTTACATCGTCAGAAATCACTACAAACTCTACGCTGGTAAAACTCATACAATCGCATTGGGATCGTCTCTCTGATTGTCGATTAGGAATCGTCCAGAATTTCGTCTGAACGAGAATTTTCCCCGCAAAACAGCCATTCGGTACTAACGACTTTGTCCGTCGAACAATAAAGATGCAAATTTTGATTAAAACCAAAATTGGCACAGCAAATTTATGCGAGGCAAACTGCTTTGGCGGAGCAGATCGATTAGATTGCGGCGGCGAATGATGATGTCTCGCAGTTGTGGCTTCCCAGCGAATGGAATATCAATCAGTGACTCACCTCCGCAACAAGCCCAGTCCCAACGGACTTGACCAATATCGCCCCCCCCCCTCCCGCCCCCCCTCAAAAATTAATCCGTTTACTGCCAAGATTCGCTCAAAAGCATCGCCCACGCGCCGTCTGTCACCGAAAATATTTTAATCAAAACAACACTGACCGACGCTCGCAACACGTAGGCAATTCATTAAAAATAATGTTGTTCGTGAAGTGAAAATGTCAAATGATGTTGAATCCACGGTGATGCACGGCAACCGTAAGAGTAAAAGGCATCAACTATTTGACCGTCCAATTGAATGCCAGCCATAACAATTCGCTAATAACAATCATGCCTGGGGAGCTCTAATGATAACGCAATGGCATGGCATGAGCCAGCCAGCACCAAATCGAATTAACTTTTTGGCCAAACGAGCTTCAACAAACTAATTACGCCCCGCGTGGATTAATCGGGAAAAGAAAATATAAGTTTTTTTTCGCTCCGCCGCAAAAGAACGTTCGGCTTGGATTCGGGTTGTTTAGTCGGGCAAACACCATCGAGGATGCATACAAAGCGGCGCCCCACTCACCGATTCGGATGCTTTCAATCTTTCAATTTGACGCATTGTTGGTCGGATTGCGGATGTGGGCAGGGTGGGGTGAGCGGATGCCGTTCGACGATTGCGTGAGAGAGCGATTAAAAGCCAAGCCATTGATTATCAATCAATCAATTCCATTCTCGCCATTCTGTCGATTTTTTGTTCGCCCTTTCCGCTGGGGGACAATCCGTCGCTCGTCCATTGTCATCATCAACACGCTTCGCTTCAGCCATTGGCACGATTTTCCACTTCGTTTCCCGCAATTTCGGTATGTCAGCAGTTTTGTCTGTGTTGTGATTGCGGTGCCCATTGGCAGGCGACTTTTTGCGATCAACCGAAAACATTAAAAATGTGACAAAAGCATTGTATTGATTAACATCTCCACTTTACGCCTATCTCTCTCGCTCTCTCGCTCTCGCATTTCGTCGTCGCATCGCTGCCACAACACTGGACGTTTTTTTACATCCGGGTTCGATGGATGGCAATCAATGCCTTTTTTATGACAGCTGAACAAACGGAGCGTCAATCGATTGGAAATCCAAGCAACCCATTCGATTGGCCGGCACAGGCGAAACGGTTTTTTACGAATTCGCCGGGAAGAGCAGCCGATTGGCGAAAAAGCAATTTTTGATTCGAATTAGCCGAATGTCACTCAAATCCCCGGATAAAGCACTGTTGAGAGCTTTGCTCGCCTTGAGCCAGTCGAAATATGCCCCCCGCTCGATCCGACAGCAATAAGCGAATTTGTTCGCAAACATCATTATTTGATCCAAAATTAAAATTTATGGATTTGCTGTTTCGCCTTCAGCTTTGAGCGCGTTGGGTTGCGCGTCAAATGCTAGGCTGACAGAGCGGCCATGGAGCTGCCGGAGAACCGAAAAAGTAAAAAACAAACCAAAGGATTTATCATTCTTTGTTATCTCCGCTCTGAACGTCGGCCTCGACATCGTCGTCGTCGTCCCCGTCCTCGTCATTCGGGTCGGCTGAATGCGATGTTATTGCAGAATTCGCCATTTGAAACTTTGCAAACAAGCAGACATAAATTTGCCATATTATTTCGCACACGTCACGGTACGCAATGACAACGGTTGTGTGAATTGAATTTGAAATGTGAGAGATGTCAGTCGACGCACTGAAACCAATCGAATATTAAAAAAAAACGGAAAAAAATGAAAAATGCGAGAAGAAAAAAGAGCGAAAAATGAACGGCAATCGAACCGAGAAACCCGACAACGAATTGAGATTGTGGAAAATCCAGTCGTGTGTTGATTGAGCTGTGACGGCCACAAGCGACTAAGACTCGTTTAACGGATGAATGACGTCCCGTTGGATCGGCTTGGTCAATTGGAAAATATGTTTTGCATTTCGTTCAAGGAGGCGCGTTGCCCAAAGAGCAGCTGATTGGAAAAACGGAGAGTAAAAAACCTACCGCCGATCGGTGGTGTGTTGAGACAATTATGCGAAAATTTCATTCCCCTCGTCACTCCGAAACGTCTGGTTCATTCAACACTTGGGTTTTTTGTTATCGTTCCCGACCGATTACGGTTGCCGCCGTGGCATTTCCAATCATAAACATTGCCATTGTTTTGGTTTGGCTCGGGCGATAAAGTCGGAAAAATTATGTTTTCGATTTCCGTCATGCGTTCGACGCACGCCAACCGCAACATTCATTATCATTTTAATGACTTTATTCCAACCAACGGCAATCATCACTCGTGCGGTTGTCATTCCGAATGGCGCGGCACGACGGTGAACTTGTCGGTTCAACTTTGCTCAACGCAACGTCGAGCGTTTCTCCTTTGAGGAGCCGGTTCATGGACAATCTCACCATAACTTCGCCAACTGCATCGAAACATTTATTCCTCCCGACGAGACCGCGTTCACGTCAACCGATGTCGGAATGCGGCGTTGCAATATCGATTTTCCGTCGGGCAAACAATCCAACTCGGCTACAGCAAACTTGGTGGCAACTTGAATTCTGATTAAAGCGACGAGTCATTGCCGTCGCCTTCATCACCAACGATCGAATGGCATAGCGGCGTAGCGGCATAGCTGTCGACCGTCATATCGATAAACTTCGATTATTACAAAAGTTAATAGCTGAACGGATTTCCCTTCCGAAGAGAACAGCTCGTGCCGTTTTCCAGCCATTGTTGGGTGATGGTGAAAGTCAGCAGAAATCATTAGAATATTGAATGACAAAACAACAAAGAATTTTTCATTTTCAATTCATTTTTGTTCTTCTTCTTCTTCTTCTTCTCCTCCTTCTTTGCGTTTCCCTTTCCATCGAGCAACTTCCGAGAATTTTCCTCTCCTGAAATCGTACTACTGAAAAGTCCTGCAAAACATTATTGCGAAAAAAACGAAGCGGATCGTTTTCCGTTCAATTTTCGACGTAAGTTTTAATTTGGCTCTCTTCCCTTTCGATTTCTGTTCCGAGGATTTCCAATGCGATGCTTAAGATTAGTTCGTGAAGCAGGTTTTTTCCAGTTGGATTAAAGTTGGGAAAACAACGATTTCATTTTCTTTAAAGAAATTTCATTTCCGTGGAAAATGGCTCAATTCAGTGGCTTTGGAGAGTTGTCAGAAGACGTTGAATGGCCGCATGGTGAACGTCAGGTGGAATGATACGTTTCGAATCAATGAAAATTTGTTAATTCAATTTCCTTCCGACAAATCTCCATAGTCACGGGCCCTTGCTCGGTCCGACGAGGACACAACAGGCCGCTGGTTGAAAGCATTGCATTTGCATAACTTTGATTGGGCCGCCATTAGTGGCACATAATCGAATCCAGCGGGACCATTAGCATGGACGGACGGACGGCACGAAAAAATGCCTTCGTTTAACAATTTGCCAATTGAGAATGTCGAGAGATTGCCGGGAAACGAGTCCCGTTAATGGAAGCCGTGTGAAGATGTCGACGACAATGACCTAAAAGCCCGCACATACACACATTCCGCCAACACGCTCATCAAAACGGCATCGCGGAGCATGTGGAGAACGGAGAATTCCTCTTCACTTCCGCATCGCATAACATTACATAATGAAATCCCATGGAAAATGTAAAATGATGGAATTATGAGAATTATGATTCCTTACACACCGCTGCGTGGGAGCCGGTCCAAAGGCGTACATCTTTCTTCTCTTCTCGCATGGCAAAAAGGAAAATCACACCCAGCGAATTGTTATGATTGGCGAAGCGCTGTATGTAAATCATCGCCGTGGCCTCTGCAAATAATCGTATTCGAAAATTCGGAATTTATGAATTTCGACCGATTTCTCCTTCCTTTTCATCCGCTTCGCCGTCGCTCTTCTCCACTTGTCCGGTGCTCTGTTTATTTCATTCTCTTGGCGTTCAAATCGAATTTCAACCTTTGCTGAATGCCATCGAACTTTGAAACGAAACGGAAAACGTAAAAATAATTTGCTTTTGTTGAGCATTTTCAACCGAATTCAAGTGCCTCGTTGAGTTTGTTTTCGTAACGAACGCGTTTTCGCTATAAATTTCGTGCGAGATTGTTATTCTGAATGATATCCCGAAGGAAATGCCCATTGCCATGCAATTGATTGATCAATTAAATGGATTCCATTGAATGGTGCCGGAGGGGGGTTAGGGGGGGAGAGGAAGGGGGGGATGTCAAAGAGCCATTGTCTTCTAATTGATTGTAGAACGTTCAGACTTGAGTGAGCGTCTGCCGTACGAGACAATCACACTAATGGCCACTCCAAGACATCATCATTTATTCACCAAAGAACCATCCAATTTTGCTGCGGAAATTGTTTTGTTATTCTTCACAAAAATTATTTCATTCTCGGATGAAATATGCTAAATTCTCGTGTGCATGGGAACATATAAATATGTAATTTCTCGAACAACAACAACCACGGCGGCAACATAACAACATCACCATTATGTGCTGACAGCCCATGACCAACTGGCAACCGCCACCAGTGAACAAATACCCGTCCGAAAATAAACAAAATTCGCTGAGCACACTGTTTGGATGGGCGATATCACCGAAATTGGATTACAACAGACCGTACGGAATGATATGTCACTGGTTTTGTCCCAATTAGAGAGTGGAATTGTGACAGAAACGAACAATACACACCGGCAAATGATTCGTTACGGGCGGAATGGTCGTCTTGAAGGGAATGGACAGTTTGATGACTGGCTCAGTTAAACATTGTTAGAAAAGCATATTCACGTCGAGTGGATGATGACGCGATGTGTCACACCGTCCGAGAAGTACCATTGAAACGCGAATAAATTCGTTAAAAATTGACTGACGTGCAGTCGACTGATGGCACTTCCGGTTGAATCGCACGGCTACATGAGCATTTCCCGAAATGGGTCATCTCCGGAACGGGTTGATTGTCGATGAATTTAGAGTGGCATTCGCATGCAGAAATACACGGAGGGATCGATGGGAAATCAGCACACGAGTGGGAATTCTGATCGGCCGTTTTCGTCACACACACGATTATCCATAAATTGTGTGATTTTGCGATACCATCATCGGCACCAGCTTATCCCTCCCCTAGGGCTGCCCGACAGTGTGTTTGTGTGGCAATGCCATCACCTCAAATCGAATCCAATCACAATAACGGATTTTCTTAATAGTTTTTGCATGTTCACCTCTGCGAGAATGCACGTTTGAATCATCGGTAACTGCATTCTGGCTTGATCCAGTGCCGTTGCCACCATCACAGCCGGCGACCCAACAGCATTCACTCATGTTCGAATGCACGTGAATAATTGCTGGTGAGCACGCCATAGGTCATTGTTCTAAATATCGAATGGGAAACTCTCGTTTCACCTGCGTTCTTCCTCTTTCTCCTTCAATTTGTGTTTTCGAAATGCATGCCATGGCAAGAGTCGCACGAAAATGAACCAACACCGAACACAACCGTGAACGGATCCGAATGTGGAAAGCACGAAAAATGTGAAAATATTGATTCCGACATCGGGTTGGAATAACTCACGAGGAATAGGAACTGTGTCAAACTTTAAAAATATCGAAATTGACTAACTCTGGTGAAATACCACAGCGATGGCTGCAATGAGGGCGGTGTGAGGGCAATGGTGGCCAGTCATCGTTGTTTCGGAGCGAAGGGCCATTTGTCGATGTGCATTCGGTGGTCGCCGGTTAATGTAGATTTAACCATTTCGATAATGAATTTAAAGAAGGAAATCGACGGCGGAGAAGCGGACAGGATCGATATGCTCGCCAGCTAGTCGCGGTGGGGGAGGGAGGAAGAGTGATGCGGGCGAATGACCAATGACCGGTTTTCGGGAAACGGACGATTTTTCAATCTTCCCATTTGCCATTCCCCCTCACACAACTCGCCAACTCACCCACCTATCGCACTGTCTTTGTTGTAAAACAATGATATCGCACCGTTGTTTGCACGATTGCAGTGAAATTTGTGATTAATAAATAACAATACGGTCGGCGATTGCACGAAACGGTCGTGCGGAGTTGGAACGAATTGAAATAGCTGCAACGAAATGGTGGGGCTCAAACGGCGCGCGTCAGTCGCGACCCAAAAACTGGTAAAGCAAAACGAAGGAAAATGTAGAAATCGAACTTAAAGCCAGTTCCATATAATGATGTCGCGACACTGATACGCTCTCACCTCTGCGGCTCCCCTCACTTTCGGGAAACATCGCAGCCGTGCCCGGCCGCAGTTCTGACACCAATGTAGTGTGTGCTTGTGTGTGTGTGTGTGTGCTTGTGTTTGTGTGTGTGTTTGTGTGTGTGTGGTGGGACTCTTTTTTCCATGTTGGCTCGGTCTGTAATAGCCGAGCTAATATTGATAATGATTGCTTGCCGACCACGACGATATCTGCCGTTGAATGATGAACGTGTTTGTTTGTGGTTTCACCGCAAACGGAAAGCAACGGAGAAATTGTCGTTTTCGACGACTTTTGAATGGGGATTATGGAAATGAAAAGCCGTTTCGGGCGTGTGCTAGCGCGAGTGCACCGGTTGAAACGAATCGACTTGGTTGATTTCTTATTCACTAAGTCTTTTGTTTGAAATTATGCTTTTGATTTGAATTGGGCGGCCTCCCATTCGACTTGAAATGAGTCGAGCCATCGAGCTGTAATTATCGTCGAAACATTCGCTTTCGAAAAATTCCCTCAACAATCAACCAATCGATTCGGAATTTGGGTCGCTTCCAAGTCGCCTTGCTGCGCGAATTTTCTTTTTTCTCTTTTTTTCTTTTTGGAATAATGCCATTGCTTTTGAATGATTCGAATTGAGCTGAGCCGAGTTGAGCTGAGCGTGCATTCGATTTTCAGATTTCCCTTGCGATTGTGTGCATTTGAATGAGAATCCAGCCGTTATGATTTTTCAGGCCATTGTGGTGAGCTCGAGGTGAAGTGATTGAAAAATAGCTGATCGATTGATAAGCGGTGGGTGAGTGGGTGCGAATGAAGAGTTTTCTTGTTGATGGTTTTTTTCGCCTTCTTCTTTTGGGGGAATGAAAAAAAAACGCTCATCAAAAGAAACTTTTTCCGTGGGGGGGATTTCACAACAGAAAAAAAACTGAAAGCTCATTATTTGATATTAGCAAGAACAATGACCAAGCAAAACGGCAATGCTATTGAACGAAGGAAGAGTCGCGCTTACCATTTGACGTTGAGCGGATGACGAGCGATCAAATTCACAAGACACTCATCAAATTCACTTTGCGCGGCGGGTCGGTTCAGGCCAGAGCTTTCACTGGATATCAATCGCGTGCTGGCAACCTCGAAAAACCCGAAACGACAGAAAATCGGTTCAAAAATCAACTTCCATTCGAGAATCGAATAGACCGCTAGTGCCGATTTGGTTATCACGATTCGATTATCGTGTCCCACTGAATACTAGGCCTCGTGTGTGAGCGTGTGTGTGTGTTGCACTTTCGTAAAATATGGATCGAAAAAGTTCTATGCACTCAATTCAATTCATAAGCGTTTCGATGAGAAACGGGGTTAACGCACCGCACCACCGAACTCGGCTATTGATTTTTTTCAATCATTTCATTAGCATATTCCCATCTAATTGGAATAGCCTCAATGATGACACGTCGCGATCGATTCAATTTCAAATCGACGGATCAACGGAATAACTGTCTGGCCCGTAATCAGAGTGCACCAGGAACTCCTCTTCCCGCAAAACTCACGCAAAACGCACGCGACAAAAGAATCTTGAATATCACGCGATCTCAATTGGATTCAACAAAACCGAACCGCACTTGAAAAACCGCACACCGCATTCACATCAATTCGATGCCAATTCGTTTTTCCGAATTTTAATCCGGCGAGAAGCGAGCAGAACGATTTTCCGTCGAAAAAGAATGAAAAACGAATTTCCAAAGCGAATGAATTAATCAAAACAAAATTCCCACTGCAATCAGTGCGATTCGTGTTGAATCGCATAAAAATTCGAAATAAACTTTAATGTCGAAACACCAGCGACCAACAATTGATGTTGCAAATGAAAGGCACACTGAACAACTGACTGAATTGTGAAGGCAGTTTCGAGATTGGAAAATCATCGAAATTTCGTGTTTCGATGCGAGAGTCGGTTAACGATAGCCGTTTTGTCGATAGCGATATCCGTTCAACAGACTACGCTGCAATGTGGCTCACAGCGAATGGCGCACAGATGATGATGATACACTGGCAACGGTCGCACAGAAGACCCAACCACATCAAATTCAAACCGAACTCAACACGAACGATTTCCCGAGAAACGGCTTTCTTCTCGGACAAATTGTGTGTTAAACATGCGCATTGGTGGCAACGCAACGCTTCTGCCGACTAACAAACCGTTTTTCCTTTCGAATTTCGTTCGACTGAATGTACCGAACAAAACGGTACAAGCGACTTTCCACCATGCATCACGTACGGTGTACGATGCGATGCGATGCGATGCGATGCGATGCGATGCGGTGCGGTGCGGTGCGGTGCGGTGCGGTGCGGTGCGGTGCGGTGCGGTGCGGTGCGATGCGTTGCTCGAAACGAACGATGGATGGTCGGATTTTTCCTTTTCTTTTCATTTCGCATCGCCGTTTCTCCTTCAGTGGCAATCCATTACAATGCAAATGGAAGGAATAATGAAAACGTTGATGGGCATGAATATGAAACGATATGTGAATTGCGGTGCGGTCGGTGCGGCACGTGTGTGTTTGTGTTTGTGTTTGTATGTGTGTGTGTGTGTCTGTGTGCGGTTACCCCTTCCGCCAAGGTGTTTTGCTGTTGATGTCACACAAGAGCGTATCATCGTTGCTGATCGGCACACTTCTCGAGTCATTTTCGCTGATTCCGTCCTTCGATAAACAGATCAACTATTCGCCAGAGCCCATGGCGGCGATATTCATCAAGGTTCAGACACTCCCGAGCGCACCAAAAGCCACCGGGTCATTATCATTTTTATGAAGTCATCGTCATCGTGAATGTTGCGAGGATGTGGTAGGCGGTGTGTTTGTGCGGCAGCGAATGTGAATAGGATATTCTGGCAAATGATGTGCCCAAAAGATGACATCAGCGATTTCCTTTCAGGCCCACCGATCGGTCACACACACGTGCACACTCTCACACACGCACGCAAGCAACAGAAAATTTGATGCGATTATCTTTCACAAATGTCCACAAGACCAAGTCGCCTGCCAATCACACACCAAAGCAAATTAAGCAATTCCCGTGAATCAATTCGCATCGCATCTCATCATCGGTGTCAGATTGAAACCTGAACGGAATATCTCATGTGTGCCGTGCCGTGTCGTCTATCTTGAATTTGTGTTGTGTAATCGATGCCATTCGCAATGGAAAAATCTCATATTCGCAAAATCTGTGTTTGCTTTTCCAACTGGCATTGTGACCGGCTCTGATTCGGGCGGCGTTTTTCCAAACTCATTTCATTTTCCGTCCTTTTTCATGTTTTATTTGTTTGTTTTGTCGAATGGATGAACTGTGCGCCCCTCCACCCCCCATCCGACCGATCACGTGCAATGCGAAAGAGAAGTGAATATGATGAGGCCGAGGAGAACGGCAATGCCGGCCGGAGACAAAAACGGAAGAGAGAAAAAGTTTCCGTTAATAGTTATCGACGTGATGACAATGTCGTCCGTTTGAGTGGCTGGCGTTTGCGGTGCCGGCTGATGGTCGTGGGCGATGCAGAGACCGTTTCGGTTTCAAGTGCAACTTTGAACTTTCGATATGTTGAATTGAATTGTCGTTGAGCGTTTCCTAATCGTTATTCGGCATTGTTATTTTCATACTCGGCGAACGCTTGAGGGCGATCAAGTGACAAGGGCGGCAACCGGAGATTCTCGAAGAGAACTCTCTCGCTAAGTGACCATCGTCGGTAATTGTTTGTTTGGTGGATTTTTAATTTGTTGGCTAACGCGTTGACGATGCGTTAATGACCGTGTCGAAAGGGATGAGGCAGTTGAGTGATGGCTCCTCCACCTCCCCATTCAATTTGGACAAAAGGCCTGATTTCAATTATGTCGCGTCTTACTCTCATTTCATTCCAACTCAAAAACAAACATCATTATCGTTCCAAACGGTTTTGACATTGTCGAAAATAAATTGAAAATTTCCATTCGCCGGTTCTGGGAAATTTCGCGCATTCATCGGAATTTCCCCGTGTATTCGGTTCGCAAAGCATTCAATCACATGTATGTCGCCGGATTGAATGTTTGTGAAGCTTTTGCGATTTCATTTCGAAATTGAAATTTCTGTGGAAATTCCCGTCAGCAGTTTCGGTGCATTTAACGACTGTCCGATCATTAAGCTGGGCGTTTGCAAGCCATCCGTGTTTGTTGTCGGCGTCAAAGCTCAAATCGCTCGATACAAATTCAAGCGAGCCATTGCCATTAAAACGAGATTAATTTTCTAACCTTCGACACACAAGTCGCCCCTCCCGAGCTCTGGTGTCTGCGTGAGCGTCGGTGGCACGTACCACATCCAAGAGCGATCGCACCAGTCCACGAATTTCGCTGTAAAAATATTTATGGCACTCAGGGCAACATGTGGCGTTAATTATGGCCGGCTCATTACATTGGCTAATTGATGGCCATTCAAATCTCGATGGGAACGAACATGAAAGAAAACACATTTTTCATTTTCGACCGAAAAGCATCTCATTCACGCCTCGGATATCACTCGTCTCACCTCGACGATGAGGAACATTCATTCGCCATTAATTGGTCGCCAATGGGTCGCTTGTTTGTTTGTGCGGGCGAATTAGGCGATTTGGCTTGTTGGTCGCAGCCCAGTGGGTTTCGCGTTGCGGTTCTCTGGTCAACGACATTTAAACAGCTCTTCGATCGATGCACATTGCATTGCGGTTGGGCGTCGATCGATGTCCTTCACAACGTGCTTTCGTGTCCATCCAGCAGTCGGCGAACTTTTGAAATCGCAGCAAAAACCTCACCTCCGCCACCCCGCACAACCATGCGCGCGTTCCCACCAGAAACCGAGCAAAGGAACCGTCAAAAATGAAAAATTATGATTCCTCTCGCTCGAACGAACGAGCAAAACACATTTCCAACTTTGATGCTTTCTCGTGGCGTCGCAACAAAAAACCTCATCATCGTCATGCACACAATGGCCCGGCGAGAGAGCATACGAATATCGCATCGGGAACTGCGAGCAATTTATAAAAAATTTTCCTGTTTATTGTCGCACACCGAATTAAATTAGAGGTACTTTTCAAGTTATAATGGGTTTTGCCTCGTGCCTTTTCGCATCTAATCGAACGTAGCCGCACGGAATCCGCCAGAGTGCTCGCATCCGTGCCCGATGATGTTCACCGAATTGGATTCGATTCCGACGGTAATGAATGGAATTTGAGTCTTCGATTCGAGGCTCTTCTGTTTTCTTTTTTTCTGCTTGTTGTTGTTGTTGTTGTTCGAGCTCATTGTTGTCATTCCATTCCGGTTGATTGGATTGGTTCCAATGCCATTTGCAACGAATGTTTGGGTATTCATTGAAAGCCCCATGGATTTTCCTCCAAAATCGAATTTTTTTTCGTTGGCTCACGTTTTGGAGCTTTCAAAAGCACATACACATACGCATACACATACACGTACACTCATACAAACATACACAACTCGAATGATTAGAAATCAATCTCATTTCCCTCTCGAATCCGATGACGATTCGGAAGAAAATTAGGCAACTTTCCGGCTATCGAACTGGCACACCACACCAATTCGCCCATCGAACTCGCGAACCACACCAATTCGCCCGTCGAACACTCTGCCAAGTTTCAAATCAATGTTTATTGCGAGTTCCGAATAAACTTTGTGCAACAAAGCCCATGAATATCGCAAGAAAATTGGAATTTATGCTTTTTCATTGCAATTTTCTTTCGACGCTTTTCCACCACGGCCCGACGCCGCCAAACGAACCAATTTCAAAATGTTTACGCTTTTCCTTAATGAAATATTTCATTGCTGAAATAAAGTCCGGTTCCTGGGTTTGATGGTTGCTGGGTGCGCCACTTGGAGCCGAAACATCCTTTCCGAGTTGTCAATGGCCGAAAGCAAGGCGAAAATCAATTATCACTTGCGATTTGCGGCCCGTTGGATTCCTCTCAGAATATCCAATTTCGCCCCGTCGCCATTTCAACGGGACCCACACAACACACTCGCCCCGAATCGCCTATTCTCTTCGGCAAAGTGTGTCTATTATCTGTTAATTGTCCAAACGTATTGTGATGCATTCAATTGTTCCGAATCGTCATGTGGATCTGCGAATGTGTTTGTGTGAAATGTTAGCATTTCAATTTTATCTTTGCGAGGATTAAATAACACCAAAGGCATCGAGCCATATTTCACAATAAACTTTTTTCTCTCTCTCTCTCTCTTGTTTGGCTCGTTTGGCTCGTTTGGATCGTTTTTCTCGTTTTTCTCGTTTTTCTCGGTCTTTTTTCGTATTTTAAATCATTTCGCTTTCGTTCCTTCATCCTCTCGAAACTCTTTGCGTCTCCCCGCCAGCCTTTGGCAGGCTAGCAGCCATTTGCGGCAAACTGGAATGCTCAACACACAATGTGGAAATATAATATCCAGCCGTTTGAAGTTATGATGCCAAGAATCGTTATGTCGAAAGCACACGAAATGGATACGTTGGCGGTGTTGAATGTTAAACTGAATGTGTTTGCTTTGCGTTGCCTACCGAACCGTCGCTTACAGATTGACACCGAATTGTAAATCAGATAAAAATATCTCATTCATCAGAGCTATTGTGCTGGAGCCGGAGTCGGGGTCGCAGGGAGAATGGGATGAATGAATGGAGTTCGAGGGGAGGGAGGGGGTGGAGGGGGAAGGCGAAGGTTATCAATTTTCTCCAAGCTGATTCATCCTCGTAATGAAATCAGCAATTCGAAAGCTCTATGGAAGCAAATCATGTCCATCCATCCCTCACGCTCCGCGAGGCGGTTCCCACTTCCGGCCGTCACTGTAACCGAACAGAGTGCAAATTATTTAAAAGCAAAACAACGGGAAATCTTCCTCGTGAGCACCTCCTAATCCAACACAATTTGATGCCGTTGTCAACACAAGCGTCTGCCGCATGCGACAGTCGTCGTTCAGGAGCATCACTCGGCATATCCATCTCAATGAATCACGATGAGCGAAAATCGCTAGCGAGTTTTGTTTTCTTTCTTCTTTCCGATTCGTTTTTTCATCGTTTTGATGATTTCTCTATCCTTCCCAGCGATGGATGCGGTGTTTATTCACCAAACATCGAACGAAAGACGGTTGAGAGAGGCAATATCGAATGCTCGGCTCATTCGCTTGTCAGTCAGTCAATGCGAGTGCTGTGTTTGACGATGAAATCATGTTTCATTTCGATTGGAAACTCTTGTTATTGCATATCATCATTGTAAACAGTCGGTTCGCTGAATGTGATTCACATCGATCGTCTGATTTATTCGATCATCTCAATTCATTGATTAAATATTTTCAAATGAATTCGCAATCAAGAACTCCAGATGCTTTGCTGGGCGTTTATTTGTGCCGAGGTAATGCTCTAACGTCTTGCGTGCGTGTGTTTGTGCGCTTTGGTGATTTCGATTCGGATATTATTTGTTTTCTCTTTGCTCGTTTTTTTTTCGGTGATGCTGATTTTGAAATCAATTTTCTATCATTCAATGCGGTGCAGAACAATTACGAGAGATGTTTGCTTCAGACAGAGCATCCGATCCGTTCGTCACGAATGATGAATTTCTGATCTGCTTTCGGAATATCAATGAATTGTGCGAGACATATGAACGGGCGAATGCTAACATATGGCGCCCAACCGGCTACAATGATATCGGTGAGTTCATGTTCAACATGTTATTTCGTCGAAATGATTTGTTTTTCCCGACATCGGAGGTCAAGGAGCACTCGGTCTGGCGAGCCAGGGATTTCCATTTTTCATGACTGCGCCAAGTCTCTGAATGTCACCGGCGTCGATGAATGCGGAGCTCAATCTCTTTCTTCGGAATAGTGCGAAACGCCCGACCGGGAAGATTAATAGCGAATTTGACCCCAGCAAATCTGATCGGTGGTTCGTTTGCTCGTTTTTTTCACGACTCCGAGCCAATAGTTACAATCCTCGACCATTCTTGTATCGAAAATGATTCCTCTTCCGACACATGACGCATGCATTATAAATGAACACTCA